>DWPT01001586.1:0-18259 GCA_018251895.1 Agathymus mariae mariae
TTTTGGGCCCCCCCATAAACCTTGGGGCCTACCCAATAATTCCCCCCTGGGTTTTTTTTTTGCCTTGGGGCCTTAACACCCCCCCCCCCCCCCCCCCCCCCCCGGGGGGGGGGGGGGGGGGGAAATTTAAAGATTTTACAATGTTGTTATTTATAATGCCGTTTCAACAACTTTTATACTTTTCGGTATTAATTTATGGGACTCTAAATTATCAATATCGGTATTATGCATGAATTTTATTCGTTTTATTTAGTTTTTAATGAGGTTAACAATCTGTTAAGTTGTTGAAACGATCATTTAGAATTAGACCAACAACATCGTCGTCCCATATTTGAATATAATTTTAGAAGACGATAAAATATTGTCTCTTAAATTGTATGCAAGTGTCAGTGGCAACTGCGTAAATCAGTCCTTGCCCGCCGTACATGGCACTGGTCAATGTGATCGCCGGGACGGAAGGAGGTCGCGGCGACCGACGTGTGAATTGAACGATCCGATTCCGATCGACCGTTTCCGATGCGACTGACCGGTGCACTGGAGGGTTACGATTAACTTACGATGTAATGTTCGAATCTGAATGCACTTGATGTTAGTATACTTGGTGTTAGTAAATAATGTTTGGTAGAACTTGATTGTTTTGAATAGCAATACGCTAGGAATGACCTTGAAAATGTAATCGGACCTTCAGTTCAGTTTGGACATTGTTATCGTAGTTGTCCTCGTCCTAATGATTTAATAATTAATAAACTTCTTCATTAAACCGACTAAGCAGCCCTTTGCTCCACAGGCGGACAACTGGCAACAACGCAACGCGGTGAGCACTTTGGTTAGATTGGATGAATACATTGTGACCAAACTTTACTAACAACGCAGATATCATTTGAATCCCACAACAGAACATTACATTAGTTAAACAGACATTACGTTCTCGAGTGCATGATTTGTTATGTTTTTAATTTTTATCATTATTTACTCCGTTTGCGATAGGCGATAATTTTGATTCGAAAAAAGTATATAATGCTTCTATTTCGATATGTGACGCAGACGACCTTGAAATTTTTGACATTGAATATTTTGAATACATTGATTGTTACAAATCAAAGTTCATTCATAAATAAAAAAAATGTCCCCCGGTGGATGTCAATAACCTCTTACTTTACAATAAGCACGGATAGACCGACGCGTCACGATCGGCGCGGGACTGGTTTAGGACAGGTAAATTTACAACCTCGCCGATACACTCCTCGGCTTGCTTTTGCAACGTTTCCCTTTTAAATCTTCGAACGCCCTTAACGTTATTTCAGTTTGTGTGTTTGTAGAATCCACGTTTAAGTTTGTAGATGTTCTTGGCGTGTGTCAGTGTACATAGTTCGTTAGAAGATTCAAAATTCGAATTCTGGTACAGTCGCATCGTAACGGATTCAAAATCAATGATTCTATTGGTCAACTATGTGTTAATCGGTTTCACATTCCATGATAGCTGTCTGCATTACAACGCGTGGAGATTTTTTATAACAAGAAGTTTAATACTATTTAACAGCTAAATATACGTATATATAAGTATACATGACTACGTAGTGTAAATGAGTCAAGGTTTTTTTTTAACAAAATTGATTGAACCGTGCAATAGTTCACACCACCTGTTAAAACTGAACTTATTTAACTCCTTTATACTATTGCCGATACGGAATTAACACTTTACATTACAATGCAGTATCTCGATGCGGATAGTAGGTAAAAATGCGTATTATTGTTTGCGATATTTAAAATATTTCATGTCTCACTTATAATGTTACTAGGAAACCCGGACGTATTTTTCATGTTCGCCGCCTACATTGGACACGGTACAAGTCCAAATCAAATAATATCGCCTGGAAGTGACGGTGGTCACTAACCCACGTTAAAATAGATTGGCGAGTAGCCAAAAGTCGAAAAAATCGTTGACTTCAAAAGTTTTGTATATAACGTTTGCAAAAAGTATTTTGCTGTATGAGTGTGCAACACTTGATACTTAAAATAATTATAAATGTGATTCAGTATTTGCCTCACTACACTAATTTTAAAGGTATTTAATTTGTATTGAATCTTAATTTATTTAGTAGTAAATTGTATAGAAGTATATACCATCATACATTCTGCTTGCTGATTGTTGCAAAGTAAATTAATACTAATTTAATAATATTAGCCATTAAGACGGTAATAAAAAAGAAAAGTTGCGTTCAAAAAACAAATAATTTGATGATAAATTAAATGACTTAATAAATTTTTCTATTCTGGTTTCCACGGACATCAACTTTCTTATAATATATAATTATCATAATGATTATGTAAATTATAATTTTGATGAAAATCGGTTCTATATAAGAGAGACAAAGAGTATCAACTCCTAATTTCAATGGAAATCGTTAAAAATAAGTTGTAATGATCAATTACTCTTATCACTTTGTTACTCTCCGATGAGGTGTTCCTGGCGCAGTGATTTATGTGATGATGAAGTCCTCGGTGGTAAAACACTAAGCAGTTATTTCTTCGTTTTTGTTATAAAAGATTGCAAGATATTAATAAATAATTAACGCAATAAATGAATATAAATCAGGAGTAACAAGAGTACCGACTTTTACATACGACAATGTTTGCCGCGGCCGAGATTCCAACCCCGGTCCTTTCGCTCGGTAGCTAGGGCCACATCAGTTAGGTTACGAAGTCGTCTTTGAAGTATAAAGTTTTATTATTTTTTATATCTATATAACCGATTGTTCATAATGTCTTTTGTTGCTCAGTGACATTAGAGGGCTGTCAAACTTACAAGACTGACCACATTGCCTTTGTTGTGCCGTGTTAACAACTCTTAAACACCATGAAGTAAATTAATGTCCAGTTACAAAAATCAAACGTTGATGATGTTTCATTTTATACGCAAAGACAATCTGCAACAAGAGTCTTCGTCACATTTGTGAGTGTAACCTTAATACGCGGTATGTGATTCATTCATGAGCAACGATTCCTCATTCTGTATGACTAAAAGATTCAAACAACTGGTAGTTTCTGTTTAGGCCTAAAGATGAACACAGAGTCATAAACGGTTAAACTACTCTGAAAGAAGTAGTAGTTCTCAAGTAGGCTCTAGAGTTATTCACAGATTGGTTACGACGCTGTGATATGTGAAATGAAACAAGAGTTGTAATGTATTAAAAAATTCCGGTAATGTTTTTCTGGGCGGTGTTTATTTTTGAAGCACTTGGGTTTTTTTAGTTGTGATTGAAAGAAATGCCGCTTACAAGTTCTCCTGCATTTTCTTTGTTGATGTGTGTTGTAATATTTATCTCTGATCTTCGGTACATAAAATACTCATTAAAATACATTCTAAGATTTTACTTTACACAAAAAGCGTGCTGAGTTGAAGATGTTAATTTCTGTAATGTTTTAAAAATACTAATGTAAAATATTAACTTTTTCAAGGAGCATTTCCCTCGATTTTTTTTACATAACAGCTGGCCAAGAAGCGAGCAAGCCATCTTGTGGTAAATGGACACGCAGTTCTTGGTCATTCGTAACACCAAGGGCAGTTGTCCAGAATGGAAACTAGCAAACCTGCTTTTTAATTTACTTCCCGACACACAGACAGAAGTTACTGACAGAAACGGTTGTTATTGTTTTGCCGTGAATACTTTAAAACATTACATGATTGATTCTTATCAATTTTGCGTGTTGCTTTGTCAGAAAAATTTAAAGCAATAGATGTACTCACCATAGCTTCTCAATACCTCTGTAATACTTGAAGATTTACACGACAAAATTCAGACATTATGTACAAGCATATGAGAAGTACATGAAGGTCGTGAAACAACATATATACAGGCGTAATTAAACGGTTAAGTGTTCTTCAACGGGGCTCGGTGTTCGTTTATAGAATAAGATTCCAAAGTTGATACGTTATTTGCCTATTGGAAGTTTCAAACGACGTGTGTAACTTTAAGTTATAGGATCTTTATGACGAGGACACCTGGAACTAGTGGAGCCACAAGCGATTACGCGCAGGTTTAAACTTGGTAATTTACATAACAATATGTTGGTGTAAAAGATGCGGCGGTTGAAACGAAACATTATGTACAAAACAAATACCTAAAAGATTAAATGATTAATAATGGCACAGAGCCGGCGACCTCCACAATGTTTACTTATAGGAATTGAGTGTAGAAATGGAATGACAGGATTAGCAACTTTAAGATATAGGAAGTAAGATGTTTTAGATACAATATGCTAAGCTAATAACTAATTATATTTATATATCGGCCAACGCGAAGACAAGACGCCAAGCCATTAGTAGATATTGCTTTAGATTATTATCATAACTGGTTTACGTTAATTTTGTTGAATTTGGATGGGTGGTGGTTGTTAGTTACCGTCATCTAATCCCTGTGCTCGTTTTAATTGATTTATCCAGAAAAAGGTAGTTTTTTTTTATTTTTCTCATGTATTAACGTTTCTGTGAATGATATTATCTATATCTGATTTGATGCGTGACCCTATCATGGATTATGGTCTTGAATTTGCGGGAACTATATGAATGAAGATAACAAGTGTTGTTTGTTTTAATAACTTTCTAATTTCAAATGTTTTGTGTTTGGTATAATTACGACACACTTTTTACCGTTTATTTAAATTATTAATAATACGTCGAAAGAATGAGAACGCATTTAATTCTCGTTAAAAGAGCGTAACAAATTGTAGTTACTTATGTGTTCGTTAGAATTTGATTCGAATATCCAGTTAGAAATTAATTTCGATCCATCTCGATTGTGTCACTGATTTCGAGATATTATTTCGAATACGTTTATCGAATGATATTTGAAAAACCAATATCTGTGACCTATTTCGTATCAATTATTAATTACTACGTGTTCCGGCTTGCAACGGAAGAGCATATTTCTCTTGCAAAAATATTGCTCACTTTTTTATATGAAGGACGTTCGTTAGCTGATGCGATTTTATTTTTAATTACATCTGTTATACGAAATCATACGTTTCAACCATACCGATATATTAATTACACTCGTATGAATTACATTTTTAAATAAATCAATGTTGAAATTAAGTCATTATTAAAAAAATAATCTAGTTAATAGTTATTATTATAATCTTTCAAAAGGATTTGCGCAACACGCAATGTTGATTTATTAATAAATTAATATAGATTGGTTTTCAAATTAAAACTTTTAATTAAAAATGTGATAAATAATATTGATTTATTGTTATTTTGTATTAAAATAATAGTCTATTTTTGTGTAAAGTTGTACCATTGCTGACTGGGTATTGCGCTATTTTAAAAGCCCTTTAATTATGATATCAATGCTAGCACAGTCTATAAATAACTCAAGAACACATCAATTACTAGCCGTTTATTTGCATAATAACAGTGATCTTGAATTTTAACAAATGCGGCGCATAAATTTTACTTTGCGGGAATCGTAACTAGTCGCCACTGTTAAAGGAAAAGTATCATGACATCTTAATTCGATTAAAGGGCAAATGAAGCAAAACATTTTATTAAAAATTCTTAGACTATTTTTTTATGATACATATTTCACTTAATTGATATGACCATTGCAGGCCATTAACAACGGACATGTACAGAGACAAAAAGGGTACGTTCCTTTGAATGTTTTGTGACGGATCTGTAGTCTTGAGGAACGAGTTCGGTGGTATATTAATATTGCGAACTTATGCTTAACTTTTCGATTGAGAATCGAAATGTTGTTACGGTAGAAATAGCAAGAATGTTCAAGTACTCGCATAAGTTGTATGCATATATGCCAACGAATCAATCATTGGTCACTACGCCAGGTTCAGGAAAGGTCTAATCTTAGTTTTTATTACAAGTCTAGGTTATAAAGAAATACATTTAGAAAGAACTAAGGTCTTCGAGTGGATTCTGACTCTCTGCTTTACTACATTCTATGAGCCGTGTTTTTGTATACCAAATTTTTCAAGTCCTTTTAACAATGTATTGAAGATGATAAGCTGGATTCAGCTTGATGGACAAATCAATTCATATTATTAACTCATTTTTATTGTTCTCACAATTATTATTTCTTACAACACCAGATTTATTACTAATGAGCTAAACTGTTGTGGAAATCCTGTTACTTTTCGATCAGTAGTATAAGCAACGGTCCAAGTTAATGATAGTGCATATCGTTTTACCAAAAGTGGTATTTGTGTTGCACGCACTCGACAATGACCCATCCGGTCGGTCAGACTGGTTGGCACCTCGCTCGCCGCTCAGTTGTTTTGACGGCCGGGTTAAGTGCGCGCGCGCCGTCCGCGGAGACCCAATACATGAATCTGCCTCCGAACGCAAATTTAAAACTTCGCTTTCACAAAGACGCGAGCTATTTCGGTCTACAAGTGTCAAATGTCAAATTAATTGTGTTTGGTGTTTTTATTGTACGTTCTCATACATTGTGGAGCTTTTGGTTTACTTCAATGCGCGTCACTCTTTAAGGCTTTATTCCTTGTTGACTCTCGCAAGCTTTTACGATGATGATTCATTAGATGCAAGCGTTTCGATTCCTGTACTGTATACTTCACTCTTCAATTGAGATTAATGGTTGTGTTTATTCTCGAGTTTAATTCTGTTGTGCGTCTGTCCATGTGGTGTTCTTGAGCAAATTGCTATCGTACCTTATCACAGATTTATCGCCCGCTATCATCTCTAATTATAGACGCAAGTATTTGAGAAAATACCACCTAGAATTGTTTTCATTTTGGGATTATTTGTCTTATTCTCTGAGTAAAGTTTTTCAAATTTTTGTTTTATTACATTGTGTTATAATTATTATTGTATTACAGGAGCTTATTTTATTATATTGTGCAATGATTGTGTTTGAAGATCATTTTTCTTAAAATGAAGTATTCATGATATGATGGTCGTAATTTGTACATTGAAATTGTAGTCTACCTAACACATATCGGTTACAGAGCATTGTTGAACCAATAAACAACGGGGTCGAGAGTTTCTAATACTAAGGTTACTTACTATTCATATAATTTGTATGCAGTATACATTTCCCTGTTCCATACCTTTTATAAATACTTAAATACGCTCCATCTTTGGTTACGGGATTAATTATACAAATTGTTTATAGTTTAAATTGTTATCGCACATATTGGTGACTGTTGTTTGCATAATTTGAACTGTGAACAGTTGCGGTATTTGTAACGGGGTCATACATAGTATGTAAATAGATATTAATAAATAGATCATTCTCTTGGCTACGGTCCTCTTCGATGGATGATTCAAATATCACTTGGGATCACCCCTCGGGATGATGGATCGATATTTCATTGAATCAATGTCATTCAGCATTTCTCTGTAGGCCCTTTCTCTACGTTTTTCGATGAGGTTTTATAATTCACTATTTGCGGTGAAATATTCAATACGAGTCGTCACCATTTCTACTTCATTCAATCCGATGAATTAAATGCAACTTAAATTAAACTGGTTTTCAATTATTTTGTCTTAACAGTACCAATGTACGATTTGTGATTTTTTTTTGCCTTCATTTTTGTATACGAATATTTTGTTCTTTGTTAACGTTACAGTGTAATGTATTTCCGGACATTATTAGTAAATAAATCTTGACACTGACGATAGGGTGTTCAATCTGAAGATATTAAATTATAACACTAAGTGCTAAAATTAGGTTTTAGCGTAAAAATGTGATTTTCTCAACATTAGTTACCAACAATACCTGTATCTAAAATCTCGTATCTACTTTATGAATAAAGTTTATGAATTTTCAACGAATTTCACACACATTCTGTACAATTTCATCAATTTTATATAATACCTTTTGGTAAATATTTGATCATTACAAAAACACTGTCGTTTTTACCGAACTGTATCATACTATCAGAGAATGTCATAACACTAAAAAATGTTGATTGATATTTATGAGTTTGATTGGAAATGATTGATGCTAAACTGAGGTCACGGTATCGATATCTACAGACTCGTGTATGTTACATGTTTGTAATGGATACAAACTGGCTTGTCTACCTTCATGTATTGATCCTTCGGAAACTGTACAATTCTTGTGACCATGGTGTCCTCAATTAATATATATGCGCCTAACGCATCGCATTAGTTCAAACCTCTTGCTTTGCAACTCCACCCTTCATATTAAAATCAATGTTATCCTCCCAAGGTAATCATGAATTTTAAATAAAACAAAAATCTCTTTGACTAGCTCACACAAAACGCAAAATGAAAATTGAATTTAACTAAATTGGTATATGGCCTAAATTTATGAGGTGGTGCAAAATTATTTCTAGGAGGATCTCCTTACAATTAATATTAATATATACAAGTCATTAAAATCATACTACGTAACGTTATGTTTTGAAGTACAAGTGGGACAATCATATCTACATTTTATTTAATTTGTTCACTATATTAAAAGTAAATAGATGAACTCATCGTCTTATTTCGCGATTCAAAAATGTATTCTGGAATTAAATTTAATTAAATTCTAGGCGGAAAATTTTCCATAAACCCCTTAAGTTAAGGACAGGTTACTTATAAGTAACGTCTGAATGGGATGAAACCGCCTGTATGTAGTTTTCCTTGTTTGTGTCTGTCATTACACTTAAAAATATTATGCTGGGATTGCAACCGAGTTAAGGCAATAAGCGTATTTAGTTTATAGCGCAGTTCCCATTTGGTAATTAAAAAGTTCTTTAATGGTAATTAATCAGCATTTGCATAAATATTTCCCTTTCTGTAGCAGTAAAATAACACTTGTTACTCTTTTCATGCTACCATCTACTATCAAATCATCCGCCTGCTTTACGCCAGCATTGCTATACAGAATATCGCTATTCTACTATGTATAATTATTATACAATGTATAATATAGGTATAAACACTCTTGACAGTCATTAGCATGTTCTACATGTTCTGTTTGTATTGCAAAAAATATTCAGATCTTGCGACGACATAGCTGCATATTTGCTAGAGCTCATAAGATACAAGTTTAAGTTCCTTTAAACGTAACCTTTAACGTCCTTCCGGACGTGAATGAAGGAAAATCAGTAATTATCCAAAACATGCCCTTTTACCACTGACATTGTCGTACATAATATAAATATTTAATACCTTAACCAACGTAACCAGTTTACATTGAGAATCGATCTCGTATTACATTGCATTAAAATAATTATATATCTGCAGTTTCCATTGTCTGCGGTATACGCAGTTGGAATCTTGTTGCAACCTTGTGATCTCCTATTGCAATGACTTGCCTATTTATATAAATATTTTCTCTTCTCTGCGTCATCCCTTTCGTTGTATTTACTAATTTATTTAACACAATTGTTTTTGATTTGATTTTCGTGTGACCTCGTGTAGGGTCATATGCATTCAACGGACATTCAAGGTTGTGTCAACAACAACTTACTACTGATTTCGGCGCACCTACAACTTTGTTCTCGCATCATGTGTGATGCGTCATATATTACCGCTGATGTTGATAATGTTAACCCGACGCAGTAGGATCCGTGGCTGAGTCACCGATGTTGTTGTGTCCACACCGTTTGGTCTAGGTTACAATAACGAGATCGATCTTAGTAGTTCGCGTTTGTAAATCCTCTGTCGCGGACGTTTCGTACAATCGCCGTGATAAAGTCGAATCCACATTTTCGCAAATCTTATCTTCTGTCGTCAAATAATCGCTCACTTTTGTATTGTTCATACGTCTCACTGTCGCATGTTTTATTTATTACCAGTTGTGAACACATCGCGAACGTAAACAAGTATGTTTCTTAACAGTTAAAAAACCTTTTCTGCTTCGTTTCAAATAGTAAGCGTGGATTTAAGAGTGAACTTGTTCTAGTCAGCGATGTGATTAAATATAAAAGCCAAAATGATGTACGAAGTGATTATTGGTTTCTTTACCCTTATATTTTTAATATGGAAGTTTTTGAGAGGCAAGAAGCAAGTGCAAAATACATCAGTGAATTTAAATAAAAACGAAGAATATGAAGATAGCTCTGCTGAGAACAAACTTGTGTCGCCTACGCAAGTTACTTTAAATGACCGT
This sequence comes from Agathymus mariae mariae, assembly GCA_018251895.1. NCBI lineage: Eukaryota > Metazoa > Arthropoda > Insecta > Lepidoptera > Hesperiidae > Agathymus > Agathymus mariae. The sequence goes on from DWPT01001586.1 coordinate 10,104, forward strand.
AGTGATATATTGAAGAATAAAATAAAGAGTTCTGAGAAAAATATTCAGAAGTCGTCAATAAAACTATGCCCATTAATTGAAAATTTAGAAGAAAAATTGGAAGTTGGATTAGAAAACGATATTAAAAATAAAGAGAATATATTATCAAAAGCAGAACAACATATTGGTATTGAAAAGTTTAATAATAAACGGGACAGCCCACCGAAAGAAAGATTCACCGAATTCCTAGAAAAGACCATTTTAAATGATGACAAACTGCAGTCTATCATACAAAATTTGTCACTGGATAAATCTGTCGAATTGCCAACGACTCAAACTCTTGGCACACAACATGAAACCGAGCTAAATAATAAAATTGCTGATGTAAATTATTCTACAATAAAAGAAGATGGAGAGGTTGAAAACACAGAATCGAAACAGGCTGTGAATAAAATTACTGCGGATGATCCGGAGTGTAATGAGTTAAATGGAACATCAGAAAACAAACCTTTGTTGTTAAGAAGACTTGAGAAGCAGTCAGGATTACAAAGTGGACTTAATTTCGGGTCAGTTATAGGAGAGCTGAAGTTAAAAACTAAAAATACTGATGGATTGAAACCAGTTTTTAAGAAGTTTGATATTGTCACAGTCGACAATAATCAGGCATGTGTATTTTTTACAAATTTTATAAACTTATTACATATAAGAACTTCTTATTCAGTTTATCACCATCCATTGTTAAATGTGCGAGTAATGTTTAATTATCATAACGAGTTCTTTATTCCATTTTTGTGTACCCATCATCAACAATCACAGGTTTAACATATTTTTTATCTATCTACACGATTAATTTCTTCTTTATGTATCCTTTTAACCATTTAAATTGTCCTCAAAAAATCCTTTTATAAATAACAAATGTCTTTGAGAATAAACCAATTTTAAATTTCATAATTATATCGTAAGCGATGTTAAGTTACAGTCAAGCCAACACGAAACAATAGAAGCTTATATTACATACTACAAAGGAAGATGGTCAAAGTATTGATTGTAATCTTTCACACTATTATCGTAAATCGTGTCAGTGTATACCGGCGTCACACACGCGATTAAATAATTTTTCACAAAAAAGTATGACGTGATTTCAGATACATCAAAAAGCTTCTCAAACGCATCTCTGCTGTGCTCATATATACGGATAATAATATTACTGTTTGACAATATTTAAAGGATATTACATAAATATTTTACTTCGAAGACCATCCGGAAGTAGATAATATTTGCTGTTATAGTTAAACTAGTATGACAATCAGCAGTGTGTCAGTTTAAAAGTGTTTTTAATATTGTAGTATATCATTCAGAACTGCCAAACCAAATTTCAGCCTACTTCATTTTAAATTAACAAGTTCACAGAACAGTGTGAAGTGACGTGCAAATGTTACTCCAAAACCAGTTTACTTATTCACAAATATTGTATTCCTTAAACAATCTCTTCTTCTTTATCTTACTTCCAAACGAACTTTATCAAACTCAAGTTATACTTTGAAAGATAGCTTAGTTCCGTTTAGCTAGGTACTCCTAAAGATGTAGCGTTAGAATTATAGGTATTAATCTTGCTTAGATACAGAGCAGATAGATTATATAAATGTTTGGATCATTTTAATTGAGATTTTTATATAATCCCTTAAGATATATTTTAGTACAACTTATATGACTAGCTGGGGATACTCTCAAATTAATCCATGTTTGAAACGAACTTTCAAATTGCAAAAGATGCTTTTCATGAATGAAAATACTTTAAAAGAGAGTAATTTGCTTTGACTTGGCGGTACGTTGATAAATTGAATAATTTACATCTTCGTGTTTCTGTAACATCGATAAAAATATATGCTCAGCATTCAAAAATGTCATTATTCAAAGGGAATGATTTAAATATACGTCGGTTGCAATGTATATGAATTATCGTATTACCCTTGATTTAAAACCAGAGCCATTCTCCGACCTAAAAATATGTATATTTAATTGTTACAGGAGACGCTAAATTCGACGGTAGATGATAAGAAAAAAGTGCACATAGACGAAACTGAATTGGGGTCCAACATCTTAGCCGATCGACGGAACAAGTTGGAGACAGCAGCGCAGGTATGATATTTTGATGAATTTTGAATCGTAATAAACATTTATATTATTTATGCATCCTTTATGTTTTACATTGCAGCGTTTTAAAAACCATATCATTTTCTGTATCTAGTTACTTCTTAGCTCTTTAATTATGATCTCCGTTATCTATAATAAGTTGTCGTACCAGTATTATATACATACATATTTTCATGCTGTGATTACCTGTAATTATGATTATATATAACTGTCTTAAATCTTAGGTTCTTCACAGTATAATTTCATCTCATATAATCTGTCGGTGGTTCATATAAATTAATAAATGAGGCAGTTACTACAAATTGCTCAACAAATCCGATACATATAGGGGCTCACAAGTTGTGAGTGTGACCAATACGTGGAAGCGAAGGCTACTTATTACTACTATTCGTACGATCCAACTCTATCCGTACGAAGCACTCATCATCATTCTAGTGCGCAAGTTATCTCAATAGTAAAATAGTATTGGCTTACCTGCTAGCAACAAATCTTCCTATGCAGAATAGATCATTGTAAGACCTTTAATTGCCCTTTGGAAGCACAGTTCAATATTGAAAGCTTGCAATTCGTTATTTGAGTTGAATGTGAAACGTTGCAATCCGTAATAAATCTACTAGATAACAATAATGATAATTTATTATTCGGCTCTACGGTGTAATTAGGACCGTATATATTCTTAGGTTGGTTAACACATGGATTGCTAATGTTATAGATGAATTTCGTCACGTCCATGTCAATAACTACTTTTTATATACATTGAAATACTAAGTTCGTTTGTCTTTGCATTTCAGTTCTTTTGTATTACGCAATTTTGATACGGTTTTTACGTTTAAGTTAAATCGTGTCGTGTGTTTGCACCAGAAAACCCTTTGTGTAACAGTTGTATGTCGAGAATCGAACCCGGGACCGAGAATCTGTCGCGCCATCAGGGTAACTAACTGACCTAGCAGGTCGTGTAAAAGTAATGCATATTTAAAAATGACGATGTCAACGCAAATACCGTTTCATAGTTTCTAAAACGTTCTACGTTCTATACGACGAGGACGATAAATTTAATAATATTTTTTTTTTCATATTGTACAACTTGATTTGTGATTCGAAGAAACTGTTCAATCAGGTTGGTTTCAGACTGAGCAGATTACAATTTGAAAATAATTCAAAAAACATGTTTATCTATAAAATGTACTACATATTACGAGTATTGAATCTGTCTGACATTATTTAAATACATATAATACACCTACAGAGAAGCGAATCGCACGTAGGTACACATACATTGAAAGATGTCAATTAAGTTACTATAGAGAAGAGTCTTTTGACATAAATATTGGTACTGACATATTGATGTCAGTCAAATTATTAATGTCAAAAGACTCTTCTCTAAAGTAACTTAATTGACATCTTTTAATGTATGTCTACTGAAGTATTTACAACGAGCTGTCAGCACCTGTATATTTAAAAGAAATAAATATAATGTAATGAATAATTGTTGGATATGATAAAAATATCAAGGTTGTATCCTTTCCTACCAAGTCTACTGTTACGTATCAGGAAACATGGGTTCGAATAACGTCCAATTATATTGCAGAGACTTTATTGCACTTCACACGCAGTGGCACTCGTATGTATTTCGCTTAGTAGAGAGAACTCTTCGCTTTTGTATTCGAGATCCGAATGACATGCGAGGCATTCTAATCGCTATTTATATAAATTTCCTGGCCATCCAGAATTTTCCATGTATTTGACATCAATATTCTCAAAAAACAATGAATACACAAACCAGGAAATGATGTAAAAGTGTACGCGACATCCGCCTTTGTCGTGTAACATATAAGAGCGATATTCGGCGTATGTGCTCGCGGTATTTATGAGAACTGGTTTTTATGGCCGCTATTGTTTTCCGCTGAACCTTCGAAATTGAAATTTAGTTTCAACCGATAATATGTAAATAATTTATATCTATATAATCTGATAAATACTTTCCTTCCTTATTTGTAAATGATTTTTAATTTATGCATAAATCGGTCGGTTGTTTGTTGACAAACCACACAAAATGAGTAATTCGACCCTTAACCGAAGTGAGTCAGTGACCGCAAAATGTTTAGTGCAATTCCGTGTACTCGCATTTGCAACAGCAATCTAATTAGCAGTCCGCAGACGAATGTTGTATTTATTATTTTATATTTAAATATTGGTATTGGGTAGTTCGGAAAAAACAAAAATGTAAATGCGTGTCTCTAAAACGAAGGATTTTTTCACAATACTCAAAGTATTTAATCAATATGTTAACAAAAGATTTACTCGGATATAAAACGAAAGAAACAACATTTAAAGCCTTTTATTTCAAGTATTTTTAAACCTAACAAATATATAAATCTTTGTGATAGTATATTGCTCGCAATACTTGCATCCCGTTCATAAATATCACCAGTGTTGGTCGTGATATCTCATAGACATTTTTTAATAACTCAGCAAAGACAGACTTAAACAAATGAACTTGTTTATGAGTGAAGTGGTTTTCTTTACATTTCATATCAGATCTATAACATGAAATTTAAAAAAAAATATATTTCTATACATATAACATCGCTAATATCAGATTACTTTCTATACATGAACGATATATGAAAAAAACGTTATTAGGCGTCTTTAGAAACACAAAACAATAGTTGTTAGAATTTTTGTCTGTTTGTCTGTGCGTTAGTCCGTTTGTTCGCGCTAAACTCGGAAACGTTCGAGTTTTCACTAATGTATTGCAGTAACCGTCACTTAATACTTAAAGTTTGTTTCATTGCAATCCGTCCATAAATAAAAAAGTTATAAATTAAAATAATGCGGGTACTATTTCCTAGAGTAAGGCGTAGTTTTCCCGAAGCGAAGCTGTCTGTATGTTATGCTGTGGAATTTGATAAGAGAAATTTTTTTAATAAGAGAAAATAAAATATTTTTGTATACATTGCTCTTTATTTGATTCTTCAATTTATTGTAAGAGAATTACACAGATACCTACTACGGTTTTTCACCACACGATGTCGTCTGAAATTCTAAATCGTCATATAAATAGTCAACAGTCAATGTGTAAGTCTTTAATGATTTTTATTCTTAATCTTGCAGGGATGGCGAAAACGCGTGCCACAAAGCGATGCGTCAATGTTCACGGTGGCAGGAAGGTTGGAGCGGGACAAGGTGACGACTGGGACTCCGCCCTTGACGCCGCCGCCGGCCACGACGCCGCTCAGCGCCTCTCCAGTCGTCGCACCCGCAGTGCCACCGCCGAACAAGTTCAGGCGAGTATCCTAGGCAACAGACGCAAATTCTTTGAACAACGTGACATTCAAAAGTAGCTGTGAAAGCTCAGTTTAGAAGCCAAAATGGAAACCATCACATATACTCGCTCGTTGCTTGGCATTTTCTTGCAAGAATTATTTTTTTATCTGCCAAGTTTGATTTAACTGATATGTAATGGATCCCACCGATCTTTGAGTCTATCAGTTCGCACTGAGATTGGATGGAGTAATTGCTACATTTAGTCCATAGCAATTAATCGTATTTTCCTCCAGTACAACTCGATTATAATTGAAACGTGAAGAAAAAATTAAATTAACAAAGCTCGATACATTGTAGAGGTTTTCGGAAAACTTTTGACAGCTCTGATCAATTGAAATACCTTAGTTGAAAATCTTGCCACCGCCGCAAATGAGTATAACATCAAATAGTGCGTGTCAGTAATTACGGGCATGACCTAATGAACAGGTTTCTAAACCATGCTTTATTTTTAGGTCACGCAAACAGCCTACGTCACCCACGAACGGCTTCGCGGCCGGTCCACTCCGTTCTGCTTCTTGCGCGGTGATGAGCGCGGTTGTCGACAGCAAGCCGAAGGAGACTCTGCGACAGGACAGGGGGGAGTCCTTCAAACGTAGCCACTCTGTCAGTGAGAGCATAAGTAGGCTCGATGAGAGTGAGTAATTACCGAAGAAAATTTACAGCTAAATACTAGCATGTTTCGAGTTCAGTAAGCGTTCGATTAATGTAAACGCAACACAGACGCATGATACCCGTCGTTAGCCGATTGTCACTATCTCGCGTTTCAACATCGGAAGCAAACAATTCGAATGTTTGGATTTTATGTTTACAATATAGCAAAACATAATAACTTTCACTTGCACGCAATTTCGGTGTTGGATCTTCTTAAGCCTTTATTCATTTTAGCTAAGCCACTAATAGAGTTTGACAGTCAGCTTCCATGCTCTTAATGGTAAAAGCAACTTTTATGATTATCGTTTAGTGTAAGCGTGGCATGATCCAGAGAAATGTTACAGTGATGGGGGCATTAAGTGAAAAAGGAGTATAAAACACGTCACAACTGAACTGAGTCACCAAATCAACAGCTGATAAATAACAACGATTCTTTATGACGTCACAGACGAGGAAACGTCCCCCGGTGCGGAGAAATCTGGTTGCCCGGTGAGAGTGCCGCGCGCTGACGATGAGACATTTCAAGCGTTTTTCACGCCCGCACTGGAGCAGCAGGAGCGAGCACCAGTGGACAACGTGGACGTCGATTTGGACGCCATCGACAGTGGCTCTAGGCAATTGTAAGTCTTTTTTTATTTGAAATTATGTTACCGTAATCTATCCTAAATCCATGGATTACCTGAACCACCTACTCGTGGTGTATCCTGCTGGGTAACGAATGAAGTCGTTACGTCATGGTCCTTGTACCAAAGTCGCTGCAGTCTGTATCACTCTGCTTGATTCGGTAGGTACACGGTGTGAGGGTTCCTCACGTGACTGGCTAGTTACCATCCCCCTTGTAGAATCAACCATAAGTTTTTTTACGTATTTCTATTTTTTTTTCATAGTACTTAATTTTATTAGTATACATTTTATTAAATAAAACATGTAACTGGTTAGCATATCCGTCTCCGCGTTGTCTTAAGTGATAGTTTGATTTTTTTTCTTTTTAAATTGGATGTTTTGACGCCGTAAAGTATTATTCATAATTGAAGATCCGTGCAGTTTGGTAATCCGCAACCATCCAAGATGGATTTATGACATGAATCTCTCTCATTATGAGTGGATACTTGCTACGAAACCAGCTGTTGGTAATTATTTACCTTGTAATAACATGTATCAAGTCTCGTATTAATTATTTCACTTCAGATTATCGAACGACTGGGCGCGCAGAGCGAAGCGAGAGCGGCGCCACGCGGCGTCTCGGAACCCACTGAAAGCGCTCGCGGCGCGAACCGACCTTCGGGAGGAGTACGTGCCCCCACCCTCGACTAACATACGCGACGAGTTGATCAAGGAAAAGGGTAAGATAGACATATATCGTATTTCCGAATAACATGTAACCATATTTTATTTCTTATTATTTATAATATATAGTTTCAGTAAACTTAAGATTGGAATTTGCATGAGTGCGAGAATAAATTTTGCGTCAACGTTGTTATTATGAACAAAAAAATTATTCACTGCGAAAAATGTGGGTACTTATTAATAATAGCTTCTGGTAGCCTTTCTATTATTTCATGTTTTGTTTAAAATCTGCAATCGGGAGACGTTGATTAAACTGTCTAGTAGTTCACCTGGTTCTGTACACACTATTACGACGACAGCCAGCGCAGTAGAAACGCTTTCTAGCAAGTCACCCGGCGCATATTGAAAATTCTCGGAACCTCGTTATAAATGTCTCCCTATGAAACAGAGAAAACTCTGTGAAAGGGATTCACTTTGTCTTATTAGCACACCTTGTAAGAACGCAATTCTGCCGTGTCCACGTTGGCAAAGGGGACTATAATCGCCCAATCCTAATAGTGTCAGACCAAATTTAACTTAAGGTATTAATTATTATGAAGCGGTACATTATTGTAATCGCTTATCACGTTCGATAGTGACAGCAAACTGCGGCCTGGCAGCGGAGGCCTTGGCTGCCCTAGCGAGCAAGGAGGACTTCTCGAACGTGGCCCTGCGCAGCGCGTCTACCACCAGTGTGCCCAGCCACGGCACCAAGCCTC
>DWPT01001587.1:0-18255 GCA_018251895.1 Agathymus mariae mariae
AGTGCACCCCGAGTAGAGGATGTTGGTTTATGATTAAAGCCCTCTATGCTGATTCTGTTGATGATGAACATTGTCGATGAGTTGCAGTGAACCTTTGAACGACTTCTTATAGTTTGTAAGCTACTTAAAGCGCTGACGGTTGTGTTGTGTCGTGCTGTCGCAGGTCGCGCGCAGTACCCGGCGACGCTGGTACTGACGGCAGACCACGACGACCGCGTGGTGCCGCTGCACTCTCTCAAGTTCATCGCGCAGCTGCAGTACGTCGCCAGCATGCGCCAGTCGCATCAGTCGCACCCGCTGCTCGCGCGGATCGATACCAAGGCAGGCCATGGGGGCGGCAAGCCCACAGCCAAGATCGTCAGTATCACATTTATAATATTCATAATTACAATATCCGATGAATATCCTATGTACTAAAAGTGATTTCTTCATGGTTAAAGTGTTATGAATTGTATTACTGTGTGTACCATGATTAGACAACACACACCTACAACAGTAACAAGCTCCGTTCTAAATTGACCTGTCAATCATTAACTGCTTGCTCGGTATAGTTGTTGTTTGGCATATTAATCTTCAGATATTGTTATGCTATATTGTCATGATTAATTTCAGATCGACGAGTACACCGACATTCTGTGCTTCATGACGCAAACTCTAGGACTGAAGTTCGTCAAGTGATCGTCGCCATATTGTAACAAAGTAAACAAAACTAGATAGATTATTTAGATGAAATTGATTGAAATAGTGTTATGTAAATAATCTGCGTACACAATCTATTTATTACCTCATGTCTCGTCGACGGGACTGGTGATATTGTTACACATTGCTACTATTTTTAATAAATAAACTTTGTTATTATTTTTGAACTGTCGTTTTTCTATAATGATATATTTATAATTTAAATGTTCTTGCAAATATGACCTCTGTTGTAGTTACTGTAACAAAGTAAATATCTGAGCTGTTCCGGATAGTCTAAGGGGGTCGAAATCCTGGCGTTAGGAATAAAGGAAAACTGATTTTGGGGTAAAGATTACTTGATTTTGAGATGCAACCAAAACAACATATTAATTTAACGTTTTTATTGTTATTATAACTTAGATCTAATAATATAAAATATTAGTTACTTAGAACAAAATAAATAAAACACTTGCTTTTATGCCTTCGTGGCGTTTTTCTCTACCAAATATTTAATTAACTGTTAACTTCTTTATGCTTTGTTACTGTCGCAACATACAACACGAAGAAATTCTACCAATGGCCTCGATTTCAAATCGTTTGAACAAAACAGAATAATTTAAATACTTATATAATCTAAGATTAACAATAATTCAAGAGAACGATGTGAAAGTTTCTACCGGCGGAGTTGCCAAAATAAATCGTCGGACCCATTACAATGAAATGTACAATTGGAGCACATCGTTACACAATCACACACATACACACACAACCGGAGACGGGTCCCGCGCGGCCATTTTAATTTTCAACATTTCTCTATCGTACTGTAATATCACCGACTAAACGTTTTCGCGCCAATGACATGCAATCCTACTGTATTATAAGTGAACTATAGTTCGTAAATCATTTGTGAACAGCAATAAACATACGAGTATAGGGTCTAAAATTAACAAGCAATCCTCATCTTATCCTAAGTTAAGGGAGTATAAACGCTGGGGTCGCTTTGGAGACGAAGTTGGGCTTAATTCTAAAATTACACATTTCATAGCATAGGGTCGGGTGAAACTTTGCAAACGCACACTCAACGAGTGGTTTAAAAATCGAGGCCACACGTGCTAATCGCCGCACTGCCTCCGCCCCCATTCCCCCCATGCTCCGTGTACCGCTCCCCCGCCGGCGGAGGCTGCGCCGATTGCTACTGATAAGCTAAACTAAGGTGACACCATGGCCGCATGATGTAACTTTAGCGTTCGTCGGGACGGCAGCCGACCGTCCGATGCTTCACTTCGCTCGACGCAACAACTTTACGAACGTACAAGGTTATCTTGCAATTATTGAAACGTTAAAATCGTTGCGTCCGTCCCGTCCCGAGAAACCGTTTTGGTTTGGCTCCACAGCCTCAGTTTCGTAACAATATTCGCTAATAATAATAATGATATTCAACACTCGATCTAAGACGTTCCGTTGGCTGCGAACGGTTCACATTTGCAAACAAAACTATTTTACAACCTACATTAACCCTTACATTAAAATATTTGAGATGGGCGTAAATTGCTTAAAATAGTGATTTTGTAAAAGGTTTCAATACTATAAAAGTTCTACCTTCAATCTGGGCTACTTTTTTTAACACATTTGTTACTCTGATTATAATGCTTACAGGAACAGAAATAAGACTATAAAAGCAATGATAGAAATAACACAACGCAGCATTTTTATTGAACAATATCGGTACACATAATTTATTCATCGGTCGGATGAATTAACGTAAATTTAATATATAATGAACACAAACCACGACCATCGCTTATGGATATTTATGTAATAATTCTACTGTGTAATGTACGAGTACATTGGCGTCTCGAGGTCCACCGACCTCCGTAGAAACGTAAACATTGCAGTCTGCTGTTATCATGTTCAAAAAATCAATGATTTGTGACTTCAATCTCCTCCGTGTTGTGTACACCGCGCAGTAACGCGTGCCTACGGGTACTCAGATTGTTCCCAGGTTGAAGGTATATTGGGCTAAAGAACATAAAATCGTACAGATCATTGCTTAACAACAAAAAATAATGTATAACGTAAACTCCTTACTTTTAAAATAATTGAAAATGTTTAGAAAATACAAACAAAACAAAAGAACTAAGGATGCTAGACTCGAGATCAAAATAAAAGTCACTGTGAATATGTTATAGCTAGAAATAGTTATACTTTTTTCACATTTCACTAGATAAGATAGTCCCGAACATGTAATTTCGCGCTGTAAAATATTCACGTCTACCTAATATTGCATATGAAAAAAACGTAGATAGAAGTAAAAGGTGATAAGATGAAGAACGTGTGATGACTGGTGAGTGGCGGTGATTAGTGGGCAACGGCGCCTCACTCGGCGATGCCGTTGGTGATGATGTTGGGCTTGGCGCCCGCGGCCGTCAGCGTGCTTATTCCGATCCTGAAACAATACTTAAATTTACTTTATTTACAATCTTTTATATTTTAATAATGTTGATAAAAACATAAATAACTGTAACCGTTTCAAATTTAAATCCAGCATTATGCTTTCGACATCTTAGATCAAAATAATTCAATCATAATCCTGCAGTGAGACCCCCAACAATGAGTGTAATAATTACCATTCATTATGGATTGGACTATTTCCTTAGCCGTTGAATTAACCATAATGGCAAGTACGTAAGTACTGGGGAATCAAGACAGATTATGATCTATAAGATTTGTATAAAAAAAAAAGATTAAAAAGATAAACCCGTGTTCTATTTCGTCACTCACTCGCTTACTCTGGCACATTAGTTGCTGCCAACACTTCCGGTAGACGGAAATCTGCGCACGTACCCGCTGTATTTTTTCGTTCGTTCTGATTCAGGCTTTTTTTCACTGATATTTAGTTTATATTCTGTAGTTATTATATTATTATATTTATTTATATTCTTCACTCTTAACCAGTGTTAATATCCTACTCACATATGTGCGTGTGTTTGACAATAAACTGTATACATATGTATACGCCTTTAATTCCTACATTGCACATATTTCATCCGTAGAAGGTGAAGCGTGCACTCACCCAGTGGTGGGCGCGTCGAGGCCCATGAGCGCGAGCGCGCGTAACGCGGCGCGTGCGCACTGCTCGTGCGAGTGTGCGGTGGAGGCGCCGCCGCCGTGGCACATGACGGGCGGCTCCGTCGACAGCGACACCAGAGACAGATACTCCCCGTGGTTGCGCTGTGGAATCGAAACAGTACCGGCGTATACAGGTGTGGCTCAATAATGCGTGTTATATTTTTGTTTTCATATAGTACTGGTAAGTTTATACTGGAGTACCAAAACATGAATATTTTTGTTTGTTGAATTTTGTTTTAATATAAACCTTACCGCATTGTGTTAAAAAAATATAGATGTAAAACTAATAACTAAACGTCAAGCCTTAGATTCTTGATTCGCGACCATATGTTTATCAACAGTTCATTATAAAGTAGTAGCTACGATGGACGTCGCCGATTATCTTCACCATATATAATTTACTACGTTAGTGTGTAGAGTTATGTCCTGGGATAGTCGGTTAATACTAGTAAGCTACTAACCTTCGGGAAATCAGAAAATTGCACGGTGAAACCTAGCAGCTGCGATAGATATATAAGCTGGTCCTTCGCGCCGGGCGTGTTGCCCCCCGCGCCAGTCGTACCGCCCGCCCCGCCGGTGACTCCTGCGGCCCCCGTCGCGCTTGTTTCGCTAATGCCTGGAGCAACGAGTAGCAAATGTCATCTAGTGTCACATGAAACTGGCAGCGACGCGGGGATCGGTTTGTTGGTGAGACACACTAGCTAATAAAGTAATGTAAGGCCGTTAATAAGAACGGAAGCAAATTACTGATTTGAACAGACTGAATATTTAAATTGTAACAGGTATTCACGATTTTTGTGTATTTCTACCGATATTTCTTCCTAACGTGACCAGTGTAATAATGTCAAAAAAGTTAAATTGTTATTGTGAGTAAAATAGAACTTAGGCAATCGATGCTCGAAGGAGTCTAGATTCTAGAAGAAGTGTGAAGAACCAAACCATTGGGTGGCGCCGGTTGTCCCGACCGTTGGTGGTAGTCCATCACGAGCACGCCCGGCACCGGCTGCCGTATGTCGTTACCGGCGCCGCCTGTTTCGTTTTCCTGTAAAATAAATACAGAAACTGATATCTACATGCAATCACGATACATGGTTTAAAAGACCGTGTGAAAAGCATTCAACTGGGTGTTTAATTTTCAGTCACGGGGAAGTTTGAGTGTCGAAGTGTTTATAAAACACTAAAACCTAGGTTGAGCGTTAGAATCGAACAGACGCATTATTGTGCCGAACTTGCTGCGTTTCCAAATTTGATCTCGATCGGTCGTGGTGATCTTTGATTATTTGTTGTGAATTGTTGTTGGTCGTTGAAATGGACGTGTGAGCTCGGTGTACGGACTGTTGTTTCGGACATTCCGTCCTATCGAACACACCTGGTATCCACCCTACATCTTTTACTTCGTTAGAAAACATGGTATGACCAATAAATATTTATTTGTGCATATGAAATATTAATCCTATGTTTTAAGGCATATTTTGCGAATAAATCTTGTTTGAAGTTAATATTATTCCACCATAAAATCTTTCTGGGGTAGATACTTCGATTGTTACTTTAGTCAGTAGTAATAAGCAACTTCAATGTGATTGACGGCGCTCGGTTAACAGCGCCATCTAGTAAGTAAAAGTACAAACAAGAGGTAGCAACTAGCTACATCTGATTTACCACCTCTTTTTGCATAACGCTGAGCAGTTGACACGAGGTTAGGTATTTTATAAAGTGATCCTGTTCTTGGATTTTTTGTTGCATCAAGTGGAGGTTGCGTATACTACAGTCTGAATTGATTTGAACAATGTGTCATAGTTATACATGCCTTTCGTTTGATATCATTAGTGTTGTTCTTATTCGCGTCGGCATTGCCCACAGCGGCTCCCTCGGCGCCGCTCGCCGTCCCTGCGGTACCTTCACCGTTGGCACTCATTTCCATTGCTAACAGAACATCTAGAAGAATATGACTGAATTTTAATATCCATGTTAGAGCCTCCTGAAAAAAAATACAGTAAAATTGTTATTTTGACACAAATGTGCTAGGTATAAAATGGTTCGCGATTAAAAATAAAGCCAGAAACGAAGCCCACCTGATAAGAAGAACGATTTCGAGTGCATTAGGCGAATCTAGTCTTAAGTTACGTCCATGTTTAAAGTCTAACGGCGAATCCACAAATTTATGCGTCACGATACTTCATACAGAAAAGGCGCACCGAAGAAAAACCGGAAAGGGATATAAAAGATTCATTGACTTTCCGAATACGATGGTGAAGCATTCCCTTTTAAGAGCGAATTACCTTCGATCAATTATTATGCGAGTGTGATTGTTAACTAAGTATTGTTACCTTGATTGTTATTGTTTGAGTGAGTTTGCTAACAGTGAGTTGTGAAGTTAGTGAAATAAATCTTGCAGAACTATTTTGGTTATGTCTAGTACACGTGAATCATGTATGTTACAGTACATTGAAAGATGTTTAAACCAAAACATTATGAATAGTTAAATATGCTTAACTAACAATGATATCAAGCTACATTAAAACTACTATATGAACTATGATATGTGATATAAAGATGTGCACACAGAGTATACTAAATTACGTAGAAATGTCATTATAATCTGAGTGCTCCATCAAATTTTCTCACTCGTTCTTTCGCAGGGAGCGTGCGTGTGGTGTATTATTCGTGTGACTGTAACGTACTGTGCGCAGCGCGACGCTTAGCTGTCTTCTTGTTGGGTCCGAGGCCGGTGGCGCAGTGCGGCGGCGCGTCGCACTGCACGAGGAACTCCCGCCGACGAGCCGCGCCGCGCTCCTCCAGCACGCGGTACTGCGGCGAGCGAGCGCGCGCCGCATGCCGCGCCACCGCTAGCCGCGAGATGGGGTTGTCTCCCGCGGCCCCCGCCCCACCGGCACCCCCGACGCCGCCCGCACCCGCCGGTCCCGGACTGCCGGCACCGCCCGCGCTGCCCTCCTGACACCACACAGTAGCAGATTTTTATTAAGTCATGTTCCTTAACCGCTAAATGAAGCATATCATAACGGTTAATACAACAATTAACAAATGTTGGACATTAACAAAACTTTACACTTAATACAGATTATGTGGCATGTTAGCTTTAAAATTTATTGCTAATTAGTTTTTTACAATTGTAGTTGCTTGTTTGTTCAACTCAATTATTCTTTATTATATCTTAATTTCATATTAATCGTATCACTACATAATTATTACGCAGCATGAACGCACTGTAACTTTTGACCACTATCAGTCACACAATCAAGACGACACCGCGCCAGCGTGGACAATAACAATCGGTACCAATATAAACAAAGAGACAATACCTTGATCAAATTGCGCGGCTTCTTCTTGGGTTGGTGCGCGCGGCGGCGGTCGGCGGGGGGGCGCGCACGCAACGCGGCCGGTGGCCAGCGCAGCCGCATCTCGGCCAGCATGCGCTCGGCGGCGCGCCGCTTGGACACCTTCTTGCCGTTGCCTTGCCCTTCCGTCTCCATCTCGCCCACTGTGCACAATGTCACGAACACCTGCGACCGGCACAAGCGACTGTGTGTTGTATGTGTGCTATTTGTGTTTCGGCAAACTTTCAAATACGAAAAATACCGAAATGTATATAAAGTAAATTAATTTATACATATAACTGTTAAACTGTATGGCCGCAAAGGCAGAAGCTGATGAATGTATGATTTTACAAATTTTAACCTATATTTAACATATTTTTTCCCAATGATATACTTGTTAAATAATATAACTTTAATATTGATTTTAAGTTAAAGGAATAGTAGAATATATTTTGGGCAGTTATTTTTCTAATGTTGGAAACTATAAGGTTGATCAATTAATTCATATATGTAATGTTATATAATTATTATGTCACAACTTTATGATTAAATGTGACTTGAAATTAACTAATCATAAATACATCTGATTTTAGGGACAATGTCTTCAATTCAAAGCTAACAGCACAAGACCATTGGAGGAAATAACTCACCCTCATGTGAGGCGGACCGCGTTCAGACTTCACCGTGAACTGCACAGACAGATTGCGTTTCAGAGCTAGTTCGTGCACCAGTGACACGGGCGATTTCACCTCCGAATTTAATAGATCGGCGTTGGCCTCGCCTGAAACATTACATATACCTGTGTACTACCGGAGCTACTAAACCAACGCACGTCGGGGGTGTCGAGGTTGGCTGTGTGTACCATGACTTAGGTAAAACAAGTCAAAGGCTCAAACAACCAAGACTGTATGGATTGGTTAATACACTTAGGCGTGCTACGGTGAACGTACTACGTACCGTTAGTGACGTCGTTGTCGTGGTGCGCCTCAGTCGTCGGCGGCGTGTCGGGCGGCGGGCGCAGGTCGAGCAGCGCACGCGCCGCCGCGTCGTGCCGGGCCGCTTGCGGGGTGGCGCCCTCGCCCACCCACGACCGTCCGCCCACGCTCACACGCACCCTGCAACGTAAACGTGTATGATGTATAACTGTTATCAACATTAGTTCATAGTATGGTTAGGTAACATACGAATAGAGTACAGACTACAGACATAGTACAAAGGTTCAAATGGAAGTGTCATGTCATTTTCTTAAATTTTTTCGATATCAGAACAAGACACGCGTCCGGTGGTAAGTTTTTGTTATCCACCTGGTTAACTACCAGACAAGAATTAAACACATTTTAACATGTTTCAGTCGCAATAGCGGAGAATCAATTAAAAAATCTTGCATCCTTTGGCAATTCCATTAGAATTATAGATTATTATGTTCTGCATGCCCATGTTAAAGGTATCTAGCGACACTGATTTATTTACTACCAACAGATCTCACATCCTCGTGACAGCTAGACTTAGCTCGTCTTTATGTCATTTTCTTAGGAAATATCAGATGTGTCTCGTTAAAGGAGACTTCCATAAGTCCTGTCCTTCATCTTATGTATTGTAACCATGTTATTGTAATAATGCAAACTTTTGTAATAAAGCATCGCTGACTGACAAACCATACATCACGCTGTCGCGTTACCTGTAGAGTAGCGGCGGTCCAGAGTCCAAGAGGCGCGGGTGCGGCGGGTGCGGCGGGTACGGCGGGTGCGGCGGCAGCAGCGGCAGGCGGTAAGGCGGGGGGCGGGCGCGGCGCGGCGCCGCAGCCGGTCCGGCGGGCACGGCGGGCACGGACGTGTAGAGCGCCGGCTGGCACAGCTTCATGGCGAGTGCGTTCAGCTCCACGGTGGGCATGACGGCGGTGGAGTGCCGCGCGTGCGACGGCTGGTGCGCGGGTGCGGCGCGCGGCGGCGGCGCCGGGTACCGAGTGCCGCCCAGCGCAGCCGCAGCCGCCGCGTGCTGCGCGCGCTTTATCGACGAGCCCTGACGCACGGTCACATTTCATAATATGAATTTTTCGTACAATCTTTGCTTTACTTTGCTCCGTGCGCTGTAGTAGGACCGAGCCACATAGAGATGCGGATTATAGGATCAAAATGCAAGTAAACGAATGAAACTTACATTTTTATAATCCTACCCCCTAACCTGCATCACTCCTTCCAGCCTTCGACCATCTGTAACACCCTTATGGTTGTAGCGAATACCCGTTGACTCATCCAAGCCATCACTCCGGGTGGCTGGGTGTTTTGATATATTTTAGATATAACAATTCTTATCTATCTCATAAACATAAACTAACAATAAATTTAAGAGATCGGAATATAGATGGAGAAATAATAAAACCCGTGTTATACAAAAAAATATACTATAAAGTGTGCATACCAACACTCGCGATGTACGGCGATAAACCAGACTCACCTCGGCAGTATATTCTTCGGTATCACCTAGTCGGAGTGTCACTGTGAATACTTTTTTGTGCGCGGGCCCCGTCTCTGAGGTGAGGCGATACTGGTGCTTAATCTGTAACGACGTTGGATACTTGTGTCACTTTAGCAATAACAAGAATTACGGCCGAAACAGTTCCCGGGCGTGCGCGGCTTGTGTCAATGGGTGTCTTAATGATTGACCGACCGCGGTGTGTAGCTTCATTGGTTATAAAAAAATCTAGTGGTAAAAAAGTAAGAGCTTCCGTGTCCAAAAGAACACCGCAGACGCCTGGTAACTATCATAAGACAATAGTCGTGAATGCCGAAATCTTCGGGATACGTGAGAATTTCCCACACAAGTTAGCCATCAACACCTTCGCCAGTCCATATGTGAGCAGATCTCTGGCAAAAACTGAATCTAAATGTTAGTTACATCTTATTGAACCCTGTATTAATGTTAATAGTACATTCAGTATGCCAATGAGCGTACAGACAGGATGTTAGTACAATAACAAAATATCCAAAATTGTCCCATTTCGAGTTCTGTGCAATGCTAAAGAACAACTCACCTTATTGTACCTGGCCAGCTCATTGACCAGGCACATGGGGGTCTTCTCTTTACTGTTGGCCGGCGCGGGCGGCGGGCGGGACGCTTCGTCGCCCGCCCCCGCGCCTGCACTATCGTCCCCGTCGCCCGTGCCGCTCGCCCCGCCCGCGGCTGCTCCAGTCCCCGTCGGTTCCACGCTTGCCTTCTCTTCTACTTTCTGATCCGCGACCGTCGCTGCGGCGCCGCCGGAAGTGCTGACGCTCGCTGGTGTGGACGTCGGTACTGCTGGAGTTACATTGAAGCTGACAACGATGACTAGGGGGGGTGTTCAAGTGTTACATTACGCAATATTTGGTCATGTAAAACGTTACTAGCATTACAAGTGTGCATACTTCGCATATGCTTTTTACGTAACATGTTTTTTATTTTTATTAAAAAAACTATGGAATTAAAATCTCCCAAGGACAAATTTGAGTACAGAAAAATATTACGGCATATTACATGGGATGAAGGGAGGGTCACAAATGTTCAAAAATTGCGTTACGTAATACGTTGAACGCCCCCTAATGCACTCATTGAGAGGGGGCGCTGAGTGTCTGTTAATATTAACAGTTGCGGACATAAAATAAAACCTTATAGTGTTAATTTCACCAAATGCCTTTTTCTTCTTTCGATAAAAATCTTTTTATCGTGCCAATGTTTCGATTTATTTATTTTTGTTATTATTGGTTGTAAAATAATATTAGTGAAAAAAATACAGCTCCATTAAAGCTAGCTTGCATAATGCCCTGTAAAAATTGCGTTAAGAAAACATAATGAAAAGGTCAATAACGGTAACTAGTATAAAAACAACTATTTAAGCAAAAAACCTTTATTAATAACCTGCAACAAACACTCAGCGCCACTTCTTAATTATCAATATGTTATGTTACAGTTTCACAGTAGCTACACGACATGCCGGTTCGAGAAGACGCGCACACAACCATCGTGTTACTGTGCACAACATTACCTCGATCTACAAGCCAATGCGATTGCATCGAGTGGCCGTGTAACTACAGCGCACGATGCATACGTATGTGTGTGGCTGTCTGTACTGTACAGTTAGTTATCTACATTGGTTTAAGGACAAAAATAAACAAAAGAGCGTAAAAATAAGTAATCGAACAGTCTCTGTTCGACTAGTCCTTGTGGTTTATCATTATTAATTATTACAACTCATCATGATCGCAAGGTTGGGCTCGGTGCTGATTAAGATAGGTTAAGGCCATCATCAGGGACGTTCATCGCCGTGAGTTCGACAATATTGTGGAGCGCCCACGGGTGTGAGGAGTTCATATGTTTTCCCTCACCGGAGGAAGTGTTCATTAATTCGTAATAAGCACATAACTTGACAATTAAGCGCGCTAGATTCGAACCCGAGTCTCTCCTAAGCGGAACACGTTTAAACCGTTAGCTACCACTACTTCATAACATATTGGTGTGTACATTTGTTAATACAGTTTTCAAACCCTACATGGTACCCCTGTGATATCATCAACTCGTCGATATTATTAATTACCACAATTTAAAACACTTGCAAATAAAAAATTTATGCACTAAACGTAAAAAGCAAACAATAGTAGTAACAAACATATTATCAACAATTACCAAACTTAGAGCCTAGTTTTGTTTGTGCGGTCATGTGCTGAATTGTTTGAAAAGTACCTACTGGGATGGAAAACAGTAATATTAATTGAGTGTACAGACATAAAATAACAACTTCAGCGATAAGTAATTAGGAATGTGATATGATTAGAATTCGGTCGGACCGTTAAACTAAATTTAATTAGATTTGTCACCGCTTCGCATTTTACTCAACTTTTAATTTCACTAAAGTAAAAAGTGGCGTCTGAAAGATTATTACATTCATATAACCTTTCAATTTATATAGCCTTAATGCCAGGTTTTCGAACCTGGATAAAATTAAGATGGTAAGAATGT
This sequence comes from Agathymus mariae mariae, assembly GCA_018251895.1. NCBI lineage: Eukaryota > Metazoa > Arthropoda > Insecta > Lepidoptera > Hesperiidae > Agathymus > Agathymus mariae. The sequence goes on from DWPT01001587.1 coordinate 12,132, forward strand.
ATAGACAATAAAAAGTAATTAGTGAAATAAAACCATAAACCAAGGGAACGTGGGGTCGATTAGTTTCCTGTATACATTTCCTTATTACACCGCTGCTTAAGGGCCTTTTAGATGGTAATAGAGAGTTATTACACTCGGCGTTTAGGTGCGGGCTGATGTGGCGCGTACTATCATAAATATTTGTTTTCGCCTTTACCAAGGACCGGTTATCTTACTATATTATATCTGTATCTTAATACATTTTCTATCGTCTGTTATGGAGACACGCCTTTCTTGCTTTCTCCATTGTGCAGTAAAACCCAAAATTCTATCGATCACACCCAGATAAGTTAATCAAAGAATATACTCACTTCTGTTATTTACATGCGTGTTGGGCTTCCTGAGCGGTGGTTGCGCGGGGTGCGGGGCCTGCACGGGGGGAGGCTGCGCGTACTGTGCCATCACGCCCGCGCCCGTAGGAGCGTACACGCCGCCCAGCGAGTACGGGCGTCGCATAGGACGCGACGGCTACGGGCAAATACGATAATAAAATTATCAACTGTTCATATTAATAGTAGTTTATACAAAAAAGTTACCTTCCGTTGATTGCATGCGAGAACAATGGTTCAAATTACTTTACAACTCTCTTTAGATTTGTATGTTATATTATTTATCATCTCTGACGGGACACACGTTTCGACATGAAGCATATCCAAGATCTCGACTGAAGTACATATTTTTTTTTAGTCTCACCCAAATGCTCAAATTAAAGCAGCGTGTTGTGAAAACAACTATATAGTTACTATGTACCGTTGTAACAATTTGAAGAAGTTCAAGTTACTGACATAGAATGACGTGATAGCCAGCCGGCTGTATCATAGATCGTCCGAACGTTTAATAATGGATGAAGAAATAGTTTCAGAAAGGCTTCTACGTGTAGTTAAAAGCATCACTAGTCGCTACACGTCATAATTAGAAGATGAAAGCAAGAATCCATCGGAAAACTATGTCTGGCCCGAACAATACCAATTAGCGGAAGATTGCATTCAGCAGTATAGGGATGCTAACAGTAGGCCGAATGATGGAATATTTAGCTCTAGATGGTGACGCATATCAGTAAAAATGTTATCTGCAGTTATTTCATCGGCTCACCGGCGGCACAGAGTGATGCTGCGCGGGGGGATGGTGCATCGGTCGAATGGCGTGTGGGGGGCGCTGGGTGGGCGCGTGGTGCGGCGGCGGTACGCCCATGGCGCCCATCCCGCCCATCTGCCCGTGCGCACCCATTCCGCCGGCGGCTTGCGACGGGCCCAATGGCACCCTGCAACCAAACATCTGTGAGGCTCCCACTGACCCTTAGACGTTTGTCGCGATGTAAGAGTATTTCCAGGATTCTGTACAGGTTAGTAATTCATTATCAGTTCAGCTCAGTTTCAAATTTGTGCGTGTGTGATCTTCAAATCCGCACTTTGACAGCGTAATGATTCCTCAGAATTGCAAACCCAAGCCTGCGAGAGGGACAAATATGGATTGTGACGACCATGATAATAATGATGACGCAATATATCTAATATTTTTTTTGTAACGTGGATAAATTTTCAAAAGATACCCTGTCTCCCTGGTGAAGGTTCCGCTAACTAATGCTCCCTACATACTGAAGCACCTTTCGCAGCGCCATCCCACATCATCGTCCTATCATCGCGACAGTCCCGGCCGTCACTGTCGTCGTACTGAGAATCACATTTGCTTTTTTTACTAAATTCATTTAATGGTAGAGGCCAACAGATACATAGTTAATATGAGTTTACACTTAAATTAAAAAAAAAAATTGTTACTACCTATTTCTATGGACCGAATTGAAGCCCCAGATACATACCATGTCAAACTGAAACTTATAAGCTGAAAAAGCCGTGCGGTGATAAACCTGCAGACCATCCGTACAGATACTACCCACTAGCTACTATACCTCAATACCATAGAGAGGATAAACCATAGTCATTTACCAGTTTACACGCCGATATTACACGTAAAGCTCTTAGTTGCCGTATGATCGGTTAAAATATATAAATATATGACATTTATTTCGTACGTACATTTAAGTACTTGATCTGTCTTATTAACTACTATTTAAGTGAACTTTGTATTTATCATGATAACGGTTTTATAGAACATGGTTCATAGTAGATTAAATATCAATTTGTAATTCGAAATACACTAGTTAAAAGTTAACAAATAGATTCATACCTTCCTCCTCCGACCATGTTGAAACAAAGACAGAGAAATAACTCTTGAAAGTGATAATCGTATACCACATAAATTCACATGATTCAATTAATTTAAATTATTAAAACAATATTTATTCAAAAAAGTGATAATTTCGTATTTAATGTACCACTGGAATTTTACAAAAAGATATTTATAAAATTTATTAAAACGAACTGTGACTAACCAATTGTTATGAAAACTTTATAAAACTGTATTACTGGACACAAAGTCAATGCAGATGTGACAAATTGGAAAGTTTCTCCAGTTGGAGGTGAGCACGCAGGCGACCTTATACTACAGCACTGTTATTCCAACTGTCTGCTCCCTCAGTAGTCATGATATATGGACGTATTCTGAGAAAAGAAGATCTTATATTCATTATTAGATCTCCCCGAATCAAAGGCGAATCCGTCATATGTTCCATTCACGACCAGTTTAAGTAACAATGGCTGCCGCAAAAGACCCTCGACGTATCAACAAATTATACATAATTTGCATATGAATGCACACTACACTTTATATTCGGACACGTAAGACACTGATTTTATTAAAATGTGTCAATGTTCGAATGACAATCGAGTCATTTCGGTAAGTGGCCGACAGTATTCTACTCTGCCCTTCGTGTGCAAAGTTCTATTGTTGAATGATCCCGAGTTCCTGTTTCCGAGCACCTCAAAAATAACAGACATTACAGTACAGTGTAAAATTTCGTTTATTCTTCAGTTACTTATGGTAACAGCAAATGTGTAAGGTTACATGATAATAAGTGGTCACTGCCACACTCGGACATCCGTAACACCAGAATGTTATTGATCCATTGCCAATCAAGAAGGGAGAAGTGAACTCTGCACCCAAGTAATTAAAATATTTAACATTTCAATTTAGGTAAATAGTCAAAAAGGTGCAGAACGTTGCGACTTACAATTTTTTCAAATCAGTAAAGGTGAATGTTAAAACTTGCTTACCACAACTTTCTAGACTATCGGTCTATTCAGTGCGGCCAAAGTTTAAATAAAATTAAAATATTGAACATCACTTGCACCTTCTATTTGCGAATTTATAATATATTTAAGCCTATGTACGAAAACAAAATGTAATGCTTTATTAACCTCTACGTCGTGGAACACAATTTATCATTAGTAAATCAGTTTATTGTAATTCTTATTTGTTCGACAGTTTAAAAATTTTACAACTCGGCCATTTTATTAATGGCATGCGGAAAAAAAATATCTTTTAGTTTAAGCTGTCGTCGTGTTGATTTAGATGGAAAATACAGAAGACTGTCCAAGGACATTAATAAAATAACACACGCTGCACAGAAAATTTCTTAATGTTATATGCGTAACCTTAAAACTTTAATATAATACTTTGACAAATGCAGCACCATTAAAGCACTTCAATCTATTTCCATTTGTAGGCTCCATTTAATTCTGTCCCCATCATAAACATGTGCTCCTCTGCCAAATCTCTGACTCATACACAGAAATGCAACAAATGACAATTTGACATAATCATAATCACTCAAGATGTGATATCCAAAATTATTTTTAGTAATGTTATACTACATAATAAAAATGTAATTGTCAAAACTTTACTTTCATTTGTTATTTAAATGTATTTTTATAATTAATATAGTATGTACCACTACAATTTTTGTAGCTACCCTGTATTACCTATCTTTAAAATCAATGCCTTAAAAAGTTGTTTGGAGTAATATTGAAATTTATAACGCATAGATATTATTGTGTAAGGTTATATCAAGCAAGTGAAGTAAGAACAGGTCAGTGGTTTAACTATATCATTACATTTATCTTTTTAATCTCCTGTCAGGTTATTTATTATTATTATTAAAATTAAAATTATCTGATACTTTCTTATCGGATTCAGTTATGGCTTCAGCTATATTTTCCACTTTTGGATATCTGATATTTTTGGTTATCTACGGAACTCCATAACATCTCTGCTTTGTACAAATGCTAGGTGAGTGACTACTACCAGATACTAATACTTTATCTAATATTAAACAATTGCAATAAAACAACATTGTATTCTGTGCAGATAGTGGTCTACAATAATTTGTTGAAGCATTCCATCTAGTCTACTACACTAACTAAAACAACACCTACGTCCAATAGCATTGAGGCTTTATTTGAGAGGCATAGATGAAGAATAGATAGCTCATAGGCATATTAAGTGTAAGGCTCTCTACTACTTTTATTTCAATAATTATAACATATATACATCCTGTTGTTGATGTTTATCAAACTGAATTATGTAAAGTTATTAAATACAAAACATTCAAGGACTTGTATCTAAGGATTTTGATTGTCAGTCTAGTTAGATAAAACTGGACTTTATAACATAGACTAATTGTTTATTTAAAATAAAACTCATATTCATTGACTTGCCAATAAAGTAACCTAAAAATAGAAATAAAGATGACATGAAACACAGATTACACATAGCTAATTTTGTTAATTATGGTACCTAGAAGTATTAACACTTAGAATTCATGTTAAAAACATTAGCTAAAGTGTATTTGTTGTATTGAAGCAATTATCTATGTGAATTGTTTTGTTCACGCGAAATAAATAAACTTAGCAGATTTTATAGAACAATGACACATGATCCCAACGTGTGTAGAAACTAAATTAAGGTTTACTTTCGGATTATTCAACGAGTAAATGATCTGGGCAAGAGCAAATAAATAATTCATAAAAAGCTGATCGTTACCTAGTTAGTGTTACGTGCCTGTTCTCTCTGTGCATCTGATGAGGCGGCATTTGATGATGCGCGGGCATAGCCTGGTGGCCTGGCAGGTGCTGCGGCGGGTGGCCCGACATCGGCTGATGATGCATGTTCGGGTGATGCATCATCTTTGCGAACGTAGCCTTCATCACAAACAAAATAATGACATCAAATTTAACAAAAACACCGCTTCACTAAAATATCATTTTTTTTATTTCTCTTACCGTAATTTGTTTCACAAATTAAACAGTACTCCGGCTATGCGATCGACATAAATCCGCTTGCAAATCACGCCAGTTTTTTATATTTTTTGGCAAACAGTAAAGAAAATCGTTTCGTTCAACATGCGGCCATGTTAAAAATGTTTTCGACATAGGCTAGTGATGCGAATGGTATTTTAATCGAAATGAATCGAATATTATCGAGTCAGGATACAAACTGCATTTATAATTGTGTAAAACATATTGGCACAAAATAAAATTTGTAAAAAAATGTTATGTTTCTTAATCAAGAAAAATGGTTCTTGTCAAAAGAATAATTGTGATTGTAAAATCGTATTTTCATATAGAGTTGTTAGATATATATTATTTGCACAATTTATAAGCTTCAGTTTTATTTATCGTGTAACTAAATTCAAGATACATGAAAACTTAACATCGAATTCTTAACAACTTACTATATAAATAAATCGTTAAATTACTGCTAGAACGTAGTTACAAAATATGGCAGCGACTTTTATTATACCTCAAAAGCTTTGAGCCAATGCAACGAATTTTACTGTTATTAAAAAAATAACTACTTATTCATGATGCTTACAAGATTTAAATACCATGCGAAAAGATATGAATATGAATTCTATATGGATTACATAGACATTTAGTAATTATATTTAAATGCAATGTGGTTTGACTAAGTATTCTAGATTTATGTATTGATTTATTGTATGACCTATAAGGCTTTGAGCCAATGCAACGAATTTTACTGTTATTAAAAAATAACTACTTATTCATGATGCTTACAAGATTTAAATACCATGCGAAAAGATATGAATATGAATATGAATATGAATTCTATATGGATTACATAGACATTTAGTAATTATATTTAAATGCAATGTGGTTTGACTAAGTAT
>DWPT01001588.1:0-18254 GCA_018251895.1 Agathymus mariae mariae
CACTATACGCTACACTCCACTATACGCTATACTCCACTATACGCTACACTTCACTATACGCTACACTACACTATACGCACACTGCAAATGTGTCAACAAACAGAAAATGATTGCATATTGTATACAATTTTTGAATTGGATCAAATCGGAGCACGGCCGCTCCCTGGGTACGGTGACCTGGCGTCGCTACAGGGGTCATCTATCGAGGTCCGTAAGGAATTTTATCACTGCACATGTGTACCGTCGAGTTTAACTGGGCGGTGCAGAGTTTAGCGACTACCAGTACAAGTAACCCGTCGCCACCACCTCGTCGGTCGCTGAGCGGAGTGCGACACGAGCACCCGACGACGGTAGAGACTCGAGGATATCCATCCCTACATCCCATTTTTGGTCTACTTAAATTCAGGATATAATTACCAGTTTCTGTGGTCCCAGCGTCATCCAACATAGTAGAGCATATCTTCAGAGCGTACACTATAAGTTGCACCAGCAGATTGCCACATTTACATTTGCTGTAAATTAAGATAAAAGATAAAATTATTTCCCCGCTCTTCTCTCATAACGGATCACTGTATATTCCTACAGCCGTGACGAAAGTACAAACATATGGCTGTAGGTTACGTTTTTCAGCAGCGATCCGGCCGCTGGGCCATGTTCGCCATCGCGCCACTCGACCGGAATGGCACGCAATACGTCACTCGCCGTTACATATGGTCAGAAAACATTTTCTTTGAATACAATCCTAATTCTAACTAATAAAACCTAACTGAGCCAAATAAAATTTTATAAGCCTAATGTGGCGATGAGCACGCCGACCCGTCGGTCCCGGCTGTAGTTAGATAGTAATCAGCAAACCATGCCGGAGTAGTTTGACCGCCCTCCGAGATGGCTAAGCGACTGCCAATGCTACTCCGTACTCGGATGCGCTCGAGACATTTTGCCCCTACCGTTTATTCAACGAACACAGCCGGTGAAGTCGTCGACTTCGTCATTCAATTAGAACTGACATAAGCCGTCAATGAACACCGACTACATGCACATAACACTCACCTGGCCTTCTGGTCGCCGCACTGGCCGGAGCCGATGTTGGAGTATAACCGAAGCAGGTCCCGAGCGGTCTCCACCACCTGCTGCACCAGCCTTTGCTGCTCCATACATTTGACGGATACCTCCAGTTGCCGTAGGAACACTAGTAGGAGGCACGAGTCTAAAATTAGGAGGAAAAAGGGGTTCAATATCAGAGACCTTCCTCCAGTAAAACCTTCACGCCGGCGGAGCGGCGACGTAGGTACCGATCTAGTTGTGGACATGTACGTATGGAAGCGTTGTTGTAATATCTCTGTAGCGTGGTTCTCAAATACATAAATACACACAAATGGAACATCACAAACAATCAGGATCGGGGAACAAGGTTACCCTCTGTCGGCGGTGCACCGTGCATCGACAGAACTTCAAATGTGATTATAGTGATATCCAGGTTGGCAGTGACCACTATCCCCGTACGTTGGTCAAAATCGGCATAAAATATATGTCTCGGTCACTGAGCCGATATTTGTATAGAGAGTGACCGGTTAATATGAAATCGATACCTAAGTTTTAATAATAAATAAAACTTAGTTTATTTTCCTTGAATATTATCACGAGACAATTGATTTGAGAGCGTGTACACCACACGACGGCCAAACTAATAATGACGTAAGCTCCCCATCCGCCCCCCGGCCCGTCGATGCAGGTCATCGGGCACTAGCACGAGCAGGCAACCACCTGTTCGATACGTACACACACTAATACCCACGTACTAGAATATTCTGGCGTGGACATAAACAAATGAAACATCAACAACAACCATAGCCCGAGAACAACCATTTATCTGTCACACAAACATGTGCCCTCGCTGCCCGTGAACCAAACCCGGGACCCTCAACAGAGCTATGGGGCCGTCAACATAAAAAAAGTAACAGGAAAACTTTACCTTTCTTAAACAAAAGCACGCCCTGGTCATAATCAAACTTGAGATCGCTAGCGCCGCCCGGGCACAGCGACTTAAGGTTTAAATCCGTAGCGGTACACACCACCCTTAGCAGGCGGCACGGCACGAACAGCATGGCGCGACACGACACCACGTGACCGAAGATCTCCAACAGCTCGGCGCCGTCGATCTGCGAGCGGGCCGTTAGCGTGTCCAACAGCAGGACTATCGCTAGCAGCAAACCGCTGTAGAACAGGCCGCAGCACTGGGACATGAAAACATTTTTGTCGTCGCTTCCAAAGTGGATCGTTTTGCCATCGAAATGCAGGATCTGAAGTCGATTTTAAGCCCTAGAGACGTTAAGTAATGGCAACCAACGTATACAAGGCGAGAAAAACCCGCGCATTAACTCTCTCTCCGACATCGCAACCGAAACACATTAATAATATTTTCTCGATCAATGCAAAAGGGCGATATCAAGCCAGGATGGTAAGACCTATCACTATACGCGATTACAGACATAATTAAATTGGACAAGTAGAGTCCAGCAACCTCGAACAAAAGGGACCCGGCATGAATCCAGCTTCTGATATTCAGAGGCGTCCAGCACGATGTGAGAAGGCTGGTCAGCATTCGAGGGTACTCTACGGCAGTATAGTGATAGTAATTTTTACAAGATTGACTGGTGAAAAACGTCCTTACGCATTGAATCTGGTTATTTTAACCTTGTTTTAAGGTTCACAGTAAACAGTAACATACAGTAGAAATGTCATGGCAGCAAGCTGGTTTAGAACTGTACACTATATCACCAAAGTGTCAGGGTACGCCTCTGGTACTATTGTGATATCCAAGTGAGACGGTGACCACTACCATCAGGTAAGACCCCGAGTTGGAAGACATTAAAAAAAACTATACAAACGTTAAACGTCACTGGACTACGTTTAATTCACTTACATTATTGTTCAACAGCGTACATATCCTGCACAGCAGGTCTACGAACTCCTGGAGCTTGTTCTTCGCAGAGCCCCGTTGTGGAGATTGGGGCGTTCTAACGAACAACTTTACAGTGTTCGCATCCTCCAGGACGGTCAGAAGCACGGCGGTCATCCGTCGGACTAATATACATTGTTCCTCTTGGAACAGCGCTCTGCAATTGTAAAATTGTCTTTATCTGTCCGTCCACGCAATGATCTCTGATTCATACGATTTGGGTGAAGTATTTTTCATGTTGATCCCTTTACGTAGCACTCCGTAGAATCTTATTCGCCTGGGTCGTTCATCGTGACTTGCCATCCTCTGGTTATCATCTTATCGGTGAACCCGCCAACCTGAGTGTGACGGTTTCAAGTGTGGGATGTGATGGTGGAGTGACAACAGGTAATTTAACCATCATAGATGTCGCTGCTGTCACTATAAATATATAATATTTTGATATTTTCTCAAACCCGTGTATAACAATATTTTGTTATTCATTTTGAAATACAGTTTTATTTTTACTTCACAAAAAAACTATTTACGTTTAAAACTACTTATCCATGTATGTTAAAAAACTTACTTGCCAGTAATCAGGTCCCGTGTCTCTACAACCGTGTACGTGGTGGTAGTCTCAATGTACCGCTTGTCCATCTCCTTCTGGAACGCAGACGTCATCCTCCTCGACACGACCTCCAGTTCACTCTGGACGCCCTCCAGCGCTGTTCGAGTCGTGTCGAATATCTAGAGTTTAATTGTACTACAACATTCGAATTCAGGATCATTTAATTATTAAGGTATTCTGTAAATACATTTATGCAGGGCAATTTCTACTTCTGCTACTGTTTTGAAAAGATTTAACATTAAGGAGAAGAAATTACGAAGGAAATTCTTCAGTATGTCTTTTAAATCGACATATGAAGGTTACAAAGTAAGATTTAACTTGCGCGATTTGGTCGCAGCACTGTTATTTCCAGGTCTTCTTGTCATTTACACAATCGTCGATACATTCTTTACAAGCTGTGCTTTAACATCACATGAAAGTTCCACCGGGTAAATCACGTATTCACTTTGGAGCTGTGTCGTGAAAATGAAAACCGAGCCCCATGAAACCATGCTGAATCTTTTGAAAGCAATATGAAGAAGACGTGATCAAGTTTTGCTCCTCTCTTGTTCCATGATTGAGTATATTACTTTTCTGCTTGTACATATTTACATTTTTCATATAAGTACCAAATTACTAATAGATGTACTGAGCGGTTACTTTATACAGCTATTTCTATTTAATGTTTAATTCTATGTTATTAATTTAAGTATTACTAATGTATGATATAGGAGATTAGTGATGTATTGTATTGATATTGTTAATTGATATTATATATATGAATCCTTTTCTTTTATATTTCATATTACCCATAAATAACCACTGACCATTCAATAAATTGCATACGAAACAATAAACCATAGTACAGGACTGTTCTTTATTGTGCCCTCCAGAGCACTGATGGAACTGTCGTAGCACTTGATTGCTTATGATGTTGTTATCCACAGAGTTATGAGCTTTTGTTGTTAATTAAACTTTTTTTTGTAATATGACCTGTACTCACTTTCTCATAATGTTCCTGAACTTTCTCAACATCATTATCACATCCAGCAATGCACATAAGGTCCTCGTAAATGGAGCTCAAATTCAATTTCGATTTGGATTTACTGCTAACACTATCGATACTAGACAATGGTCTATAAAAACTACTCAATATTCTTGATTTATTTGGTGAAAAATCGGTGGGTCTTTTGAGTTTTGCATTGTAGTCTAATATAGAATATTGCTGTTCTATTGTAGAGTCCATAACTAGGGGTAGAATTTGCGTCACGCTGGTTTTGTCTGAAATAAAGTGATCTTTGTTGATGTAACAGGTTTAAATATATATAATGATATTTACATAGTGTCTATATGCATATGAAAGTCATTTTAAAAATACTGAGTGCTCACAGCAATCAACTACCATCACAGCATATAGCCATCACATCATCACTTACTTAGGGTAAAGACGAAATAGCTAATCTCATTAATTAGCACATCGGTTTTAATTAGGTTTTTAACGTTCAATATGAAATTAGTTGAGCTGATCAGGGAAAATGAGTAGAATTTTCCGAGTACCCGACAAAAGAAATATTAAAGTATGACGATCTGATACCTAATCTGCAAGGTTTGCTAAGCTTCAGGAATTGCGGCTTAGTCTCAGTTTGAACAGTAGTAGATGCTGTATTAACCCTCCTGGACTGGGATCCCATAAAGCTATTTGGAATAATCACACTGTTGTTCACCCTGAAATAAGAATAATTAGGATAATCCAGTAACAATTTACATGAGATATATGTGACAACTTTCTGAAAACCCTGCAATTGATAATGAGATAAAAAGAAAATAGAACCTGGGTTTAATTATAGGCTAAACCTTATTGACCAACCTATTTGACAGTGAAATGTATATTTGTTTGTTGGGTGTGGTTTCAATGATGTAGATAAGGGGTTGTCTATAAATTACGACACACCAATGTCACAATTTTTGTAACCTAAGCTAGTTATAGGTGGTCACATTTAAGTGAACCCCTTCCTTAGGGTGTGAAATCATTAAACTAATGTAAACTAAAACCGCGCCGATGACGGGCCACATGAACCTCTAAGAGGGGTCGTGCCGCTCCACGCTCGACCTCCGGAGGGTTACCCGCGTCCGCGGGAGCTCTTAGGGGTCAGAATACCTACTGAGCTACTGATTGCGACCTAGCCAGCCTTACGGACAGGATCACTCCCTTAATAGCGGGCCCCTCCCCTCCACAAAAAAAGGGACACCTTGAGGCCCGAATGTCCCGTCGCCAAAGCCATATGAGAGCGGGCAAAGCAAGAACGATGATGATGATGACTATTAAATTTATTCTGTATTTTCATAAAATTCCATTACAAAAATATTATAAAATTACAAATAATATGAATGAGCATTTTTATTACAATTAGAGTTGAATTTGAAGCACTAGAATCTTACTGCTTTAAATTTAAATATATGAGATCTCAAAGCTTCCCACACCTCCCCTCCCTCATCACACAATATGACACTATGATGATCCTCTCGCACTCCCTTAACATGTGATGAATTTATGTATGGGGTGATAATGGCCAAATTCACAACAATACTTACCTCGGCATTTCATTTCCAACTACAGTTATTTGGGTCAGTTTTATTTTATTAGATTCTAACATTTTGCATTTCTCTTTCATATTTATTATTTCTAAGTTCTAAAAAGAAAAAAACTATATTATATATTATTACTTTGTAAAAAGACAATTGTGACCACATAACACTGAATGGACTATACACCATTTGCTGATTTCAAAGTAATAGCCCAAAAACCATTCATTATGAAAGAAATGACAATGTATTTGTCACAAACTTAGAAATTGATTCAGTCCACTGTGAAAATTTTGTGGTATCTAACACTGCATACAAAATTTTCTAACACAGTGTTTAAAAATAACAATTACTATGTGAATGAAGTAAAATAACATTGCTAAAGATATTTCTATAGGAAAATTCACAAGTAATAGTTTCATTTAAATAAAAAGGCAATATTTACTTTTGAATCCAACTGTGTCCTTACATCAGATAACTGCTTATTAACTGCATTTAATTTCTCGCTCCATTGTATTTGGGCTTGTTCATGAGTCTTTATCTTTTCCAACCTTGCATTATCTACTGCTATTTGGTATGATTTCAGCTGAGTTCGCAGGATTGATGACTCACCTTCCTTCGTCACACATTTCTCTACCAGCTTGCTATTTTCAGATTTCAACTTTGCATTCTCCTCTTTAAGTTCAAGTAACTGTCTGTAGATATAATTTGTGTCTTGTGTGTCTAAAACTTTGTCATTAAAACAGTTGTCTGTCAAATCTATTGTTTCTGTCACTTTAGTTGCTATACCATGTAATGGGGATGATATAAGATCACACTTGTCTTTTAAATAGGTTGAGATTTTATTGGTACGGCTAGCAATAGGTTTTTTAAAAGAAAATGAGCCTTTCGAGGTGCTTTGAATCGGTTCACCTGGCAGCTGGGTGCTGGTTATTGCTTGTGGCATGAACTGACTGTATGCCGGCAATATGCTGGTATTGCAAGCTTGCTCGCACGCCTGGCTCGCTTGTAAGAGTAATTCTTCATCGATATCATCGAAATGGTCCGCCACTGTAAGTATAATGAAATTTATGTTTAGAAATTGGTGTCTGCTGTAATTAAACGAATATCGAAGTAAAGCAATAATAGTACTAAAGTAATAGTAAGTAAATAATACGCTTTTATTGCCTATACATTTTTAAAGTTTCAAAGTAAACAAAAGTGCTTAACCATTATTAGATCCTGTATTTTGACTCAAAGGAATGTTATGATCGGAAACACTAATATCAAGTCTTGGCTTTTTTCTATCACCACTTTGCTGTGGAAAAATAAACCTTTTAGACATTTCTGAGGTATACTTGGAAGTTCACCTCCGTATTCATACCCGAAAATCAGTTTTTGGCGCTCGTTTAACAAATTTATTTCACAATAAAAACTAAAGAATCTATGTCCATAGCGTACTTGACAGACTATACTGACAGACAGAGTGACAGCTTGATTTCCACAGAGTATATTTATATAATTTACAGATCAGTTACAGATTTTAAATATAATAATAGTTAATCTCTGAAAATACGACAATAAAACGTACCACACAGTAGTAAACATTACTTACGTAGACAGTAAACACTACATTGAGTGAATATCCATAATTTGATTGTCTGTATCATATGGGAAATATCAATTGACCGAATTTATTAAGATATTCACGTGTAAACAATACATTGATCAATCTAAAGCGTTAGATATAATAAAATCAGTACGGCTTATGTAAATTTAACTTTCGTCTTGATTGTGTTAGAGTATGATTACAGCATATACAGAACTACACCAGTTAAGCTGATTAGTTTATATAATATTATTTGAATATGACAAGTAATTTGATAATTTCTATAAATAACATTAGAAATTATTGGCTAATACCGGTATTATGAAATTGAAATTATTGGTAGTTGGTTAGGATAAAAACTTAACAAAAAACATTTTCCTTACATATTGTGCCGCCAAAGTTCTTTATATATAAATTAAGAAGCCTGTTTTTATGTATTCGAATTAATACTTACGTTTTTGTACTCTATGTTTCATTCCTATAACCATAAACAAAAATTAGACGCGAAAAGTTCTTACAATGCTTTTTCTTTATGGTTTAGTTCGTCGTGGAAATCTGAACAGGGCAGTCGTATATCATGTCGATTGAATTGAAACTTGGTGATTTAGTTTGGTATGTAGTTTATGTTATATTCAAATTATTATTTCAGTGTGGTAAAATAATTTCCGGAATTTTAATGTGCTAATATGTCTTGTTTCAGGGCTAAAATGAAGGGTTTCAGCCCGTGGCCCGGCCGGGTGAGTTTTTCGTTATGCTATAATAATCTCTTAGCACCTTAAATAACAAAGAAAACAAGCCATAAATAATCTTATTTTCGTCTTAGTATATTATTTTTTGTAGACATTGACATTTTATAAACAAACAATTTAGAGCGGGAAATTTTTTATGTGTGGTTATAGGACGCTATTTGAGTTTATGTGATTGGCCGTAATGTGTTAAAGTTTAAACATTAACTATAATATCTTTATGAGCTTCCAAAAACACTGGTAAAGTAGCATCAATCCTTATTTGTAAACAAGCGGAATATGGGACGTCTTCGTCGCACTTATCCCTAATAAGGTAGTGAGAGAGGGATGGGAAGTGGTTTTTTTTATTAAAGGGCAAAGACCGCGCGCTGTATTACTTAAAACATTGATTTGTAGGAACTCTCAAAGAAATGTACAATTTAAATTGAATTATTAATTTTTAATAATTTTATAATTTATAACCTATGGACCTATATTTATAAGCAGTAATTATTAAACTTATTTCAATGTGTCCCATGTTTCATTTTTATTAGAGATCAAAATTGGTTATGGATATGCCTACAAATTTTCTTAAACTATATTAATCATAATATTATACCACACATTTAAATATGTCAATAACATAGTAAACTAAAATTCTTTATTTTAAAGACAACATAGTTATACAAACACATTTCATTTATGCATTGGATGGGTTGGCACTGCCCTCTATCTACCTGTGCTAATCCATTTTGATGAAATATCATACTGAATCAATGAATCAAAATGAATTATAATGACCAATTAATGCTTCAATCTTATCTGAACTACATCACAGATGCATTACTAGTTCTGGCTATCACTGAAAAATCAAAAAAGTTAAGGGTTTCTAAATTCTTTAAACCAATCCTACTTGTGTCTATGGAACTGCTCGCAACCTCACACTGGCATACCCTTTGTTGTGGTTGGCATGGATGTTAGAAACTCCCTTAGCTCGAAAGCCCACATTTATCTAATAGCTAATTATATTTATTATATCTTGTAACACTTTACTAAATGTACCTTTCAAAGTCTAAATTTCTTTTGTTTCTCATCTTTCAGGTAGCCATTCCTACTCCAGAACTGAAACCTCCAAAGAAAGCTACTAATGTCCAATGCATCTACTTCTTTGGAACAAATAATTAGTGAGTATTAACAGCGGCCCTTTAAAATTTAGCTGAATGGTGTGAATATGGGTCTCCTGATCTTGTTCAAATTCTACACACAGGTTACAAAATGATGTGCATATACAAATTAATTATTTCTTATTTTGGTGAAGCAAAACATTGGACTTGCAAAACTGATATTTTTTCATAGTGTTCTCAAGGGTGTATGAAATTTGCGAAGCTGAATTTGGCAGGAATGGTAGAAAACATGAAGCTTTGACCCTCATGTTGTAAAAATAGACCTGGGCTTGACAGAGTGACATTTAATGTCAGATTCAGCAAGTCTTAGGCCTGTAGTAGATATTATTAGTTATAGTTAAAATTAAACTTATGATTGAAACAAAATTCCAATATAATAATAAAAGATGAAAGCTATAAAAAACAGTGAAAATGTACCATCCCAAGTATGATGAAAATGCAGCATTCTAATGTACACTTGAAAATCAAAATTAGCAACTTGATACAAAGTATGAAATCCATCCAGGTTCCATCCATTTCACTTGTAAGTATCAGCTATTGCCAACTATCATTGTATTTATTTAAATTTGAATATATTAATGACGAGTACGCCTGGAATTAATAGTGTTGAAACCAGTTCTGCTCACATTTAAACTTTTGTAATTACCATGTGTTGTTTTAAAAGAAGTGCTGAGGAGTTTCTTTCGCCGTTACTTCTCAATGTTAAAGCACCTTTCCGAAACTGTAGTAGAAGGAAAAACTGACATGCATAAATGTATTTACAAAATACTACATGATTAAATGATTTTGAATTTGTTAAGACTGCATTTTTGTCATATAAATAATGTTGTTAAAACAATGTTTTCTACGCTGATTTTGTTTAATCTACAATAAATATTGTCTACTCACAGTACTAATTCTGAATTTGACATTAAGGTGTCTGTGACAATTTACAAACACTATTTTAAGAAGGAAGTCTTGTATATGCAGCAGCTACATCTACTTAGGTATGGTATACCAAAACTTAATATATAGTAGGGAGATGCTTAATGTTTACATTTATGATTACCTGATCTGTATCTCATGCTTGAAGTAAATTATGGGACTAATTGTGTACTTCTGTATGGCTCTCTATGGAGGCGTTGGAATTCTGTGTTTAATATAATAGACTTTTTGTGTAAAACTTGCGTGTGACCATAGTTTGACCAATTATCATCAAAATTGTACTCACTTTGCGAAAACTTACAAATTAATTTATATTTACTTGTCTTGCCAAATTACTACTACAAATATAGCTTTTATTAAACTATGTTGTGAGTAATATGTTCCGAAATGGCTAGATTACATATTCAGTCAGTAGAATAAGATTTATTTTTTCTCAATGGCACCAAAGATTTCCTGCGTTAAAGTCTTTAGAATGTCGTAATGATTTCAAATGAGTACACTAGATTTTAAATGGATAGATATTTAGTTTGAATCCCTCAAAAACTAAACCGCCAATGAAAATATATTTAACTTTGACAAAGGGAACTAGGAATATAGCGGTTTTTATTTGTGTTGTGAATGTCAAGCACATACTTTGTGATTATATACTGGGATCCTACAATGCATAGAGATTAATCTTAACAGTTTTGTGGATGTCAAATTTCTCATTACTCTATTTTTTCACATTATATTCTGTTGTCGGGAACAAAGAGTTACAGTGTGAAACTATGGATATTGTCATTAACAACCTTAATATAATCGCTATTTTAATTATCTAATTGTGTGGTATTTCATTTACTTAAGGTAATTATTGTTTTTATTTAGGAAATGCCTGGCCGCGTAGCTTTTGTTAACCCAAACGGGGTTGATGTTTATCCGACAGTTTAAAAGTGAAAATACCTAAAAAAATGTGTAAAGGATAAGTGTGTCATAGTACTAAAAAGGGAGTAAGAAATAATTATGTACATCTAGTTCAGCAGTTCTATTATCACTATGAATATTTCGTTTTAATGCGACTTCGTCCGTTTTGGCTTTAGAATTAGGCCCAAAAAGAATGAAACACGTGTGAGTAACAAAAAAGCAGGAGCCTCACCTGCCGTGACCCTTGTGCTATCGAATGGTATTGAATAACAATACCGATAATTATAATAAGGTTATGGAAATATAACCTAAACTGCGTTTTGAACACTACATTCACACATGCAGCGCCATCTAGGGCATTTATAGAAAATAATATATATTGCAACCATATGAACAGTGTCTTGTGGAACAGAAGCCTGACAAACCAATACAAGTTCGTAATGTATACATTTTGCAATTTTTTTTTTTTTTTGGAACATCGGAACCTGATATTTTCTGGGTTAAAAATTATTCTGTGTCTGTGAGAACCTACCATTTACGTTTGTAAACAGTATCGCCCATCCGAACAACTTATGTTTGTTAGATGTTTTACAACTTACACGTGTTCCACATTTTATTGTTCTAGGGAACGGAGTGTCTACTACAACTTTAGTAGAGTCTATATGGATAAAAAAGTTTACTGTTATTAAAAACCAGCGGCTCGTTCCCGACTTCATTTGGGTTGAAAAAATTATTATATCTGTCAAACGGTGAAGAATTTTTCTGAAGGTTACTTTCCGCGTATACACACATTCACAAAATTGGCATTATCTCTTGTAAAAATATTGAATGTGCGGATTCGAACCCTTTACAGTTTTATAAAGGTTGGATTACTATTTCATCATTACTAAATACATATTAAAATATCATTCAACAGTTTTAAATATTTTTATCAATGAAACATGTCACATCCGGAATATACCTAATAATAAATTATATGTACTATATACGAGATCTTTGCCTCGAGTAAATTTTCCGTAGTGAAATTTTGATGGGCAGTTTACAAAACATGTATATTTTATTTAACAAACGACCTGTTTGTTGTTATAACGCCTTACTACAGCGACATGGACAGATTTGTAATGATAGGTTTTAGAATATTTTGAATTTGCTCTTCGTGTATGGAACATATTTTGGATGAAGAAGGGACAGCTCATGAATTTGTCACACATTACTCACAATAGTTCATCTACGTGTAATGAATGAACATCTTTAAAATGCTCACATCCGATGCAACACTGGCACTTGCAAATATGTATTTACATGAGAAGTTTTGAAAGATTTGGTGTCGTATAATATTATGACACTTTCTGATTTAGCCAAGATGTCATTGGTCCTTACCTTGATAAAATAAATGATTACTTGTATGAGTTTAAAGCCACTTAAAATAATATTTTAGAAGTGATAAAAAATGGACGAAGGACAATACGTATTGCATTCTTTAATATCTAATCCTATATTAGTTAAGTCAATAAATTTTATTTTTGTCTTTAACTTTGTAATTCCTTCCATGGCAATAAAAATAAAAAAGTTGAAGAAGAAATGTTCAAATATACATAAGCGTCGTCGTTAAGAAACTAGCCTGTTAAATACATTTTATATTGGAAAAAACAACGACACAACTGTCATTAGTGTTCCAAAATTTAAAAGATTAAATGTCACTATTACACTGTTGTACTTACGAGGCGCTGCGCATAACTGGTCCGAAAAGCTGGGCCTCTTAGTGTCCGTTCGATAGCGCCAAGCCCACACCGACACCTGCGTCCTCACACGGAAAATATTACTACGACAGAATGACATGAACGCACCTTGGGCAGAGGTACTTTAGTTTTTACAATACATATTCAACTCAATTATCAAAATATTGCCAATCCGAAAGTGTTACCTTGGAGGTGTTGACATTTTATCCAAACGTTGGCATTAGTAGATAGAAATATCGAAGGAGAGACCGGTCTTGTATACCCTAACTCGAGAAAGTACTGAAAAAATAAATATGTAGTATCTAGAAATTAAAATATCGCATTTAAAATGTTCACCATAGAAGATAATGTCGATGAAGAAGAATACTCTTGTGTTTCAGTAAGAAGAGGGTCGGAGGCACCGGCGCTTGTCTAGAGGCGTTATAACTATATCATTACTAGAAGCAAGATGTCGAACCGACATTAAAAAAAGGAAATAGTTCTATTTGAGATCGGTTACAGATGTGTGATGAGTAGCAGTTATTTTTTAGAACTAGGTGAACTGCACGTCCGCTTGCTATTTCCAAATCAGTAATAAATAGTATATATTTTGATACAATAAGCAAAATATACGATAATCATTGTAAATTTAGCCTTCTTGATGGGTCAGCGTTTTAATCTCACAAATGCAACAAAGTAAAATTGTAACCAAATTAGTTATAACAATTGTTTTTTGTTGTTATTTAGCTCGTCAATATTTTACGTTATACACGTTGCCTAGTAACCATATCTGTATCTAACTAAAAACAACCGTTGCCAACATACAAATGTTGGCCAGTTATAATCTTGATCTCTGGCAACGTGCACTATGCTTGTATAAGTTTATGCCAACTTAAAAAAACGTAGCGGAAAAGCTATTTTTATTTTTTACATAAAGTAAGTTAATGCTTGATATCAATCCCATATTTTTTTTTGTGTGATTTTAAGTGGTGGTGAAATTAAGGAACTTTAAAAGCCAATTCACTCTGTTGATAACTCCCACACCATAGATAGGCGGGAACAACGACGCAAGCGAACTATTCCAGTCCTTTTCATAGGGCAAAACGAGTGGCATAAAAATGTTGTTCGATGTACAAACGGCGAAGGGGGAAATTATTTCACATACTCTAAAATGCACCCTATAGAAGAGTATAGAATACCTGGAGACTGACAACCCTGCGCTTGCGATCAAGGCGGTGCACATTGGTTTGGACGGGATCATATTCACCACTGAGCCTTTTGCACGCCTCTCCATCGAGTCCGAGGCTGATAGGTGACATTTGGCAGCACCAGCTCAAATGTGACATATTCGACCGAACCCAAGGTTTGTACAGGCTTAAAAGCTATTTCGGTGTGAATTACTGCTGCGCCTTCACAAGGACCCCGTTGCTACCTTGCAGCCGCTTTAGTTTTGGACTCGATGAACCGACCTAAGTTCTGAACGTTAGAAAGTTATATCATTAAATTTGTTGCAGCGTGTGCTCCGTCCTTACTGCAGTATTTATTTATCCTTGTCTATGTGTAGAACTCTCCGCAATACCTTCCTCACTTTTCCGGTTTTGTTGATGTCATTAAATTTTAATACAATGTGAATTATTTTATATAGTACTTATGATAAATGCTAACGCCCGCCCGAACTATATTTTCCTTGCCGAGAGTGGCGTGTACCTGTGAACGAATTATAAATATTTTAACCGGAATTAAACTCAAAACTGTTCGCTTGTTAAGCAGGGTTATTACCAAAGGCATAATGTCCACTGAATCCGACAATAGAAATACGATTGAATAAATTCAGAACAAAAAGTATACAACAAACTAGCGGCCCACCCCGAGTTGAAAAGTTTATTATATTTACACGACATAATCTTATGTCCATTCGGAATAATGTGCTTTTAAAATGGAAAAAAGATTATAGTTGCTATGTTTTCGGAGATTACTTTTCGCATGTACAAAAAGTGATAAATTCGTGCTTTCCTTTATAATGTCAATAAAGATCCGTGATGCCCAAAGTGGTCTATATAGACCTCCAGGGGTCGAAGAGAAGATTCAAGGGGTCCGCGTCATATAGTATAGCGCGTCATAGTGGACCACATTTAGACAGTTCGTTAATTTAATTTTGCCTTTCCATGAATGGAATAACCCATGTTCCATATCCATATGCCACGCACGTAAGTTAAAATACTTTAATTACCAAGATAAAAATTACTTTAGACGATCTACACTTATTACATACTTAGCAACATTTTATAACGTGCTGGAAGTCAAACTGTACGGCGCGGGTGGCAGATGTACGGCGGCGTTTACGCGCTGGGTACCGCGCATGCGCAATTTATCGTATGTGGCGTGATACAAGAGTAGCACAGGCTGCGCGGGAATTATTTTAGGGGAATGATCCCTAACTTGCTCCCAGGTCTTGGCTGTTTGTGAGTTCCCATTTGTGTGTGTCTGTTGCGCGTCCGGTAACAGTGTGAATCCGATCGTGGGAATATTTGTTTTATTTATTACCTTTATTTTAACATTAACCATATGAGATACAACACCGGGTCCAAGTCGCATCCTTAACAAGTAACGTAAAATAAAGAACTAATTCTACAAAAGACTGACAAATTATAAACGAACCAAATTTTTTTATATTTTTATAACTGAAGATACGTGAAAACTGAATCGTATCTATATACAATGAGGCTCCGCGCAATTGTGTGCCAGTATTGAAGGGTCGTTTTGATGGCGGTGCAAAGTCTTTGTTAAAATTAGTGCAAAATCTTGTTAAAATAACCTTAAATTTATTCTAGATTTAATTGTAATATCTAGAATGTACCACTCACCTTGCATCTGATACCGTGCATGAAGACTTCAATATTTATTATGTCGTATTTTTATGTTCATGCAATATACATTTTTGCCGACGTCTTATATATACTTCAAAACATTTGTAGACATCTATTTATACCTGATTTTATCGTTTTGGTATTATATATTGACACTTGAAAATTAATCTTTACTAAAGAGATATGAAGTAAAATTAAGACCAGTGACATAATTTTACATTTTCAGAAATTATAAATGGGAATAATCTTAAAGAGTATATAAGTAACTATTAAATTACAGCTTCAGAATCCAACTAAACCACGCGTAAAACGTCTGGCATTTCGAAAGATATGTAGGTAGTTCCAAACTGTTACTTTTGATGTCTTTAATTCATGTTAACAATAATTAATTCGTACGTAGTAAATACAGCGTAAAGAATATTAACATTTTCCGCTGAGTAGGTTAGTACGTCAGTACTCACCGCTAGTGACACGCCGGTGCGCCAGTTCACGGACTTGTACACAAAGATTTGTCTTTATGGTTTCAACATATTTGAATATATTGTAACTCATGTAACTCTAAAGAAGCCGCCACAATCGCTTTGAGAACGTGCTTTCACATTTAATGCAAAGATTGGCCTACATAAAAGGACCCTTATAAGAGATTGGCCCTTATTTGTGTATATAAATATATGTTTGTAAAAATTAGTGTGTGTAACCTTCACGCCCGATTGATGTAAAACTTGAAAAAAGGTGACATGTCAATATTTACTTGTCCCTTAGTGGAGCCGCTACAAGTAACAAAACGAATGTTACATTGGTATTAAAAAGAGACTTATTCAATATTTGTAATACGGCGTAACATTATTCTTAATTGTCTTCTTAAATATTAACTTGCTAGCTTTCTTAAATGAAGTGTATTTGTTATTGTTATAAATCCAAATAAATATATTATTTTATCTACTAAGAATAAAATTCAGTCGTCATTTCTATGTTTGTATTATATGTATATTACAGATTTTAAAGCTGGTTTTACGCATAGTGCACTGAATGCATTTAGTAACTTTGTATATGTTTATTAGTTTTATCAACATTCTGCACACGATAAATGATATATTTACTTAATAAATACAGCTTTCACAGAGTTTTTTTTCGGAAAATACATTATAATGGAGAAATCTTCATTCCTATGTTCAGCGAAACGGGCGCGTATCGGTTAGTAGATTTCTATACGTAAAGTGTAGAGAAATCACACAATTCCAGTATATTACGAGCAATTCAGTTTAGTTCTTGTTGCTTCCCGCTTTTTAATTGCTTTAAAATATAAAACTATTGCGCATTCTACATGTTTGTGGAAGGTCTTTGCAATCCATTGATATATTTATTTGGCTCTGTACTAAAAGTATATTAATTTGTTTGGTTATGGTCGGCTAGTTTTTATGCGTTGATATAAAGCAGGAGGGCACAAGTTCCACGGAACGGGGCTTCGTTGACGTAATATTTGGCATTGTGTATGCTTTTCGAACTATCGCAATAAGTATTCTATGAGTACTGTAGTTGGTCCAATGTGATGGCTAACTGCCGGTTAATGTACACCGGGACTAGTTAAAATATGATCTGTTCAATCTGCCCCTAATACCGATGTTACCAAGGCCAATGAAATTATTTCTATTTCTCTTTCAGTGTGAATATAAACTATGCAAATTAAGCGAGTCATACATTATTATGTACAAAATATCATAAATACTACTGGAATCAAAATATTATGGAATAAGTTATATGAATGAATGGGAATATGTACGTGTGACGTATACTCTTACACAACATTAACCAATAAGACAGTATTTTACTCAGAACCAACCACAGTAGAGTTTAACTTTCCTGAGATTGCCACACCATTGAGACGTCAAATAAAATGTTCATATTAGACCCGAAGTCTGCTTTAACTAATGTTAGAAATTTAATTCATGTTGATAAATGATATTTTTTTTTACATTCAAATTAAATCCTATATAAATATTGTAAATAATCATTACAAAAGTTTAATATGAAAATAAAACTGAGAAGCATGAATCAATTGCTAGTTACGTGGCTAAAAGTATTAAATTGTCTTAATTATCTGCTACAATTGTCAAGTTATTTATTGGCCTTTTTTTAACTTTGCTGGAAGACATTATTCTCACTCATGTGCTTTATTTTATGGTAATAACCAAACTAGCAGACGAGCCACCTGATGGTAAG
>DWPT01001589.1:0-18250 GCA_018251895.1 Agathymus mariae mariae
TTATTATTATTAAAATATTATCAAATTATTGCATTGTCATCGGTCCTTGATACGTATGCAAAGTTTCAAATTAATCACACTTCTGGAAATTGGTGAAAATATAACATACAACATACAACCCGAGCTAATAAAAGCGTGTTAAAAATATATTTCATTTGGCATTAAACTTCGTTTCTGGATGAACTACATAGCTTTAAAATCCTATCCTACCTAGGCCTACAAAAAAAATTAATTGTATCTTTTCCATACATTTATTACTAATTTCATTGTTATTTTTTGCTATATTCAATAATAAGAAACATTATCAAGTCATCTAGAAGTTTCTTCGGTATAATTATGATATCAGTACCAATATTTTCGAATTCCCAATCCAAATATTCTAATATAATTACTCTAGTTTTAGAGCTAGTTCAATTTTAGAGTTAACATTGTTTTTTTAATTAAAGCTTTGCATTTATTACAGTAACTTATGTATTGATAGAAATAAAATTTTCAAATTTAATTTTTACCTTGGTGAATGTTATTTTACAGCAATAAATTATTTCACAGGATAAGCGTGGAGGGTTTGGTTTAAAAATATGGAGTATATGGCATTCGTTTAAATTTTTTTTGCATATTATGCAATTTAATTTTAACACCGATTTAAAAAAATTGGATTGTTACTATATAAAAAAAAGATTTAATTTAGGATTACGCCCTATATACTCTAATTGGAGATAAATAAGGAAATATTATATTCCATAAAGTTAGTCATTTTATCAATATTCTGTCTCTTATAAATTTCATTTATTAACTTGAGCGGAGAAGTATCTTTGTATTATCGTCACACTCAACTAAAATGGCTTTCAAATCAAGCACTGATTGTAATGACATTTTTATAATTTTCTCAATATTGAGTTCATTAACCCTCCTACGTCATGTTTATATCGTTTGGTTGATTGATGTCATTTTGTAAGATAAGACAACATTTAATTCCAAAAATTTGATAACTAGTTACCATCTATACCGACTAGTACAATTGTAACTAAGTCATATAGTTATTTATCATAAGTCTACAAAAAGAAGTTCAACAGTTATTTGATATTTGATTTGATATGTTGTGTTACTGTATGCCTTTTATGTTCGACAGACGCTCGGAAATAGCTGAATGAATTTAGTTTGCAAACTATGCAGCGTACTTATTAATAGCTAACTCTTGCTTCGCTTCCAAAAAATTTACGCAATATGCTTCGAAATAGCACCTGCATTGTGTCAATAAGTCAACTGGGCCAAATTGCTTTTCCGCAGTGGTGTTGAAAAAGCGCAGTTCAGAGTTGACTTCCGTGTTATTCTTGTTAACCTGTACCTAATTCAAAATAGTAATGAATAGTGCCGTCTCCGTGGAAGTTTGCCCTCGTTAATTCCATTCCCAAAAAAGGCGATTTCAGTGCTCATGCCAATCACAGGCTCATAGCGATAACCTCCCTGCTTTTGAATATTATGGAGATAGTCATTAAAATAAGCTGCTTCTAGGGTATTTGGATGATCACCAGTTAATCAGCGTCTTGATCGCCATTATGGTTTCCACCAAAGCCGATCGGCTGGTAACCTCCTAATATACCCCACACAGCGCTGGGCCCTGGCTTAACAATGGAAATGAAAACAACGGGGGCGTATTAGCAATCAGCTTGGATATTGCTAAGGCTTTTGACTGGGTCTGGCATAGGGCCTTTCTCGCGAAGCTTACATGTTACGGTCACCCTGAGAGGTTATGCCATTGGATAGCGTTTTTGTCTGAGTGGCATATTAAAATCGTAGTTGACGGTTGCTGATCAGACATAAAACTCATTAACGCTGGCGTTTCTCAATGGTCTGTGTCATGTGTTAAATATAGGCGACTGAGCAAATATCTCTCAGTCGCAATTAGAGGATAGTAGAATAAAACTTGTGAGTGAAGTCAATAACTCTTTGGAGTGGCTTTTAGAATGGGGCAGACTTAGACGAACACAACCCCAAGAAGACACAAGTATGAGCGTTTACCGCTAGGGAAGCTCAATTTATCGTGGCGCCTCAGATCCAAGGAATCGCGCTCACCGTTAGCAAAAGTATTGAAATTCTGGAAGTTGACGTTTCGAATACTGTGCAGTACTAGCGTCACTTGGAAAGTAAAGCTAAGCTAGCTTTAAGGAAGCTTGTCGTTGTGCTTGAAATGAAGCAATAGTTCACTGCGAGTCACCATTTTGCAGGGCATCAAAGAACCAGCTCAATCATTTGACGCTTTAGTAGAATGCGCAGTTCGAATCGTCTACGATCACCAACAGTCTTAAATCTTTAAGGTCTAGGAAAGACATAGGTTAAATTAAAAAATATTTGAGCAGGTTATGGCGATGTGATGAATAGATATTTTTTTTAATAATTGCTGTTTTGCATTAAGCCTTCATAGATTTCCATGAAATAAACTGACACGGTATGGTATTTTACGACACATTTATGCCGTGTGAAAAGATCAGTGTGACTCATAATTTAATAATTTATACATAGTAGCTGGCCGGGCAGACTTTTTCGGCAACATATTGACGGAATTCGGTCGCAGGTCCATCTCCCGGGTGCAATTGTAAATCTAAACAATTCTCAAATCATGTTAATCACACACAAAATTTCGTAAACGTCAGTCCAGCTGTTTAGACGGAGTTCAGTCAGATACACACCAACAGAAGAAATACAATTACATACTTACCAGACTAGTAACCTGCTCTCAATTTGCGAAAGAAAACCTATATACCAACATCTATTATACAAATGGTACTACGTTGTTACTCGATACGATTTCAGTCAAACTGACTTTAAATCGTCATTCAAATTTGTGTGAGACATTTTTAATCGTTTATTAGGCAATACCTATCATTAATGGACGAGTTCGTATTATTTAAATCTTGAAGAACAAAAAGAGAATTTAAAAAAGAAAGAAAAGAAAAGCCAAGACAAGAAAAGAAAAAAAAATGTAATTTGTTATATACATATAACAGCTGCAATACTCACATACTTAAAAAATGTTTGCCAGTTAACATGTAGGCAAAATTGAAACAAGGCTATCTACTGCTTTCATTTATTAGCATGACCTTAATTAGGACTGTTAATTATGAAACTAGAAACAATAATTTCTTTCATAAAGATAAAAGACTTTCTGTTTCATTACATCCATTGTTCAGCCTTAGTTCTCGAAATTCTCTAATTACCCTAACGCTAGCAAATTCAGAGCAGTCTGAGGCTGCTAGCCTACGTTCGTACGTATTCTTGACATCTATAAAGTTTCACCTTCATCTAAGTAGTGATAGTTTGTTGTTTGACTTAGATCTGCGTGATGCTCGGACTGATAGACAAATAGAACAATTGCAAATAAATGTAGTTAAGACAAACAAGAAAGGAAAAGGAATAGTTCATGCGTAGTTTGAAATATGCGCGTTTGAATTAAAGTTAAAAGGAAAGGATGCAAGGAAGCATAAAGAGAATTTATGTATGTAAAGTAAAAAATGTAAAATAACAATAAATACAAATTGATGAGTGATTAGAAAATAATAAAAAATATATTTGTGAGTATCGATAAGGTTGACAAATAAGGATATATTAAACAATTGGTAGAAGTAAACTACAGTTATATACATATACATTATACGTCCATCCACACAACTAAATATATATAACTATAGCCATATGTATACCACATACGAAATTAATGTTCTCAGTCTTTTACACAGAATAAAATAAAAAAACTAGTTCAATTAAAATCAAATTTTAACTTTAAATTTACCGTATCAATAAATGTACCGTACCGTATTCACAAGTTTGTTTTTATTCCCAAGAAAAATACAGTAGTTATTAACAAAAAAAATTTTTTTTTTCATAATTGTAAGTTTTAATTTAAACAAACATTCTTAATAATAATTTCTTACTTAAGCGTTTGTAACAGTTAAATCAGTAATCAGACTCAATTGAGCAAGACAGTTGAACAAGACAACACTATTCTTTATTAATTGTACCATAGCTTGATTTGACTTGAAAATCTTAAAACAAATCTTTATTTATCTCATAAACATAACACAAAAATAAAATTATTCTTTAATTTTAAGTACAACATATTAACTGAAGTATTTTTTTTATATTCCTATTTTATCTTAATCGTACACACAATTGGGTAAAGTATTTTTCATGGACCCATTGAAAGTTGGGATCGAAGAAACTGTAAGTGCACCCGCTACTAATAGTGTTTACTTGTAAAGTACCATAACCAAATCTCAAGTCGGCAGGATCATTCATGCATTCATTAATTTCTTTAATCTTGACACTGAAGTTTCTTCTAATTGACAGTACATACATACCTGCCGCCATGATTCATTTTATTTGATATTTAAATCAGCTGCATGTTGTTGCAACTCTACAGTTATAAAAAATTACGTTTTAAACTAGCTAAAAACTAATAATAAAACTTGAAAAACAAATAAATCACATATACGTACTAATAAATTATGTTAAAGAATGATAAACGACATAACAATGTTCGAAACTAAAAAGAATGATAATGAAATAAATTACTTACATTCAAATTTTGAGAGGTGCTCGTGTATTTCCTGCAAGCGGCAACGCGCGACAGCCAGATATGCTTCTTTACGCCTCCCGTCTCTCAGGTCGAATAGTTAAAAAGAACGGTACATCACTAGTATTTTAGATATGTATGGAAAACCGTACACGGGTATAATTTCAATTTTATTATAGATAACACTACAGCTCGAATTCCAATTCACAGGGTAATAAATCGTACTGAATTGTTTTGTCTTTGCCTATTTATTATAGATAAAACATAACAACAATAATTCACTTAAAGCTTCATGAATGTATACGTAAAGGTTCACGCAAAATGAATTAAAGCTTACATGTGTACAAACAACAATACAAATAAACTTATTAATTTTGCGAGGGGATCAAGAAGTTAAACCCAAAGAAAAATAATTTATAACTTATATCGTTTATATCGGATATTATTTTTTCAATTTTCTTATTTCATTTTCAGATACTTTTCAAAATAATATTGCCATGGAGATCACAACAGCAGAAACAGACCACAACACAGTACAGTAACGGTTAGTGTGTTTCTATTTATTATAAACTTAATGTTCGATACCACAGCACAGTAATTCTGCGATCACAAGTCAAGCTCACAGCCGACTTCGTGATGATCATCATTATGGTGAATAATAATCATCAACAATCATGTTTAAATCATTAATTATAGTTACATTAATCATGAGCCGTGAGTTTAATCTGTGACATTACAGAACCAACGATCTGACGGTCGGTGGTATTGCTAGAGCGTATCTATTGATTGACTTTTGCCTTAAAAGACATCTCCATTAAAAGCCAATGGGAGCAACGACGATAAATTTTGTATCTTTGTTGGAAATATAACATTGCAACGTATGCGCGACCAAACCATTTATATTTAAGTAATAAGTGTTTAGGTATGGTCTCCTTAATTACTTTAATTAAAGTTAATTAAATTAGTTACATCATCTAACGTTGTCATGGCATACGGGCACAAGATATTTTAATATTTACAAAATTATTTATATTTTTATGCGAATCATGTTTTAATTTTCGTACTCTTAATATTTTCGTGTTGTACTTTTAATATTTCGTTTCGTGTTATGTTACACTGACATAAGGAGGGTTTTATGAATGGAAACCATGCCTTTGTAAAAGGAGCGTAGAATGCTCTTCGACTGTACTAGATAAAGATCCTCAGCCAGGGTGGCTGACGATCTAAAGAAGTCAGCGGGAATCTTTTGGATTCAGTATTTTCATGACTGGTAAGGGGAGGTGTGGGTATGCAGCGGAACTTTAATAATAAAATATGCAGCGGTGGAATTCAAAAGGTTAATGGATGAATAGATAAATATAAACAAGCAAATCAGAACGTAACAGTATATTTTTTATATTTTTCCCTGACACCAAACTATTAAAATAGTTGGCTTCAATATATGGCCGACGGCAGAAAAAAGTTCTGCTCATTTAAGACCTGCATGGTGCGCCACGTTGCTCCAGTTTAGTTTGGCGCAAAGGCCAGTAGCCAACCTGTCAATGACTATGAGTAACTTAATGTTGGCCTGTAACAAGAAGTGGGTCCAAAGCAAAGAAGAGCTTATGAAGTTTTCCCACTTGCGGACATTGTTTCATCAAACAATCTTTGTTGTTTTGATTGTTTACAACCGACATCGCTTAACTCAGTTGTTTCGGTCGGTTAATGTGCACGTACGTAAACCATCATAATGTAAGAGGCGACAAAAGCCGACCAGCTCGGTGGTAGAGTTTAATAGATTAAAGTCACGTGAGACTTTTCGGGAACAATTTGAAGAAATAGGTGTAGCAGTAGCACATTCACAGTAGCTTGTAAAATATTTATTGAGTATATATTAAAAAAAAATACGTACAAGCTAGCGAAAAGTGAAAAGTCATTTATCTGTTTGTACATCGTGAAGCAAGAAATAGGCATAATTTTGTCTTCATATCGCCTTTAAAAGGTTAATACGTCATTTACCTATTGTAACTTTTAAGCGACGCGTTAAAACACGGCTTATAAGTGAAGGATATTATAGTAAAGATGAAAATATTAATTACAAGAATGCCTGGAATCAACAGTACTGAAACCAGTTTCGCGTAAGTTAATATTGACTCTTTAATTGCCGTATGTTGTTTTAAAATATATGCTTTTTGCCATTTCTTCTCCTGATTGCTAAAGCACCTTTCTGAAACGGTAGTAGAATCAAAAAAATACATGCATACATACAAAATATCTAACTAATTAAATTATTATAAATTTGAATGAAATGTCTTCGTTTAGATCCACTCGATAGTAATAGCTTGGAGATAGTCATCCATTAAATATTCATTTCACATGCTTTATCGTAAAAATTACTAACGGAATCTAGAAGATGTCCTTGTAATGATATATAATTCCTTTAGAAACAAACAATAACCTGGGTATCCGTAACTGTACAAGACCGTGTTCCAAACGTCAGTGAAAACAGATTTTATTTTACTTCTATGTTGTAAAAGCTTACTAAGCTTGTTGTTGACTTACCCATAAACAATTGCTTTGATCCTTCCAGAGACTTGGCCTTCAAAAACTCCTGGTAATATTTCTCCTTTTTATCGTAATATTCTTTGTATTGTTATAATAAACATACATATATTTATGTCAGATCATAGAGAAGCTTTACCTTACCCTTAAATTTTCATTTATTTTCCTCTCATACCGTATTACTTATGGCCTATTTGACATATACGGTGTAAAATTCAGACACAGGGTGAAGTGAATTTCGTTCATGAAAATTGTTTTTATATTCATTTTAGTAACCAGGTTTCCATATTAAAATTTGCAAATACCGAATACTTATTAATATGAATAACGAATAAATGTAGATATTTTATTTACGTGCTTTCATTTTGAATTTATATAACAATATTATTATATAATATATATTGTGACACACGGTCGCACTTATACAGTCTGCTTAAATCAGCGCCTTAGACCGGCTTTCCACAGCGACACTATCAAGGCAATGGAAGTCATCCTTACAATAAAATCTATATTTTATTCCCTTCATCTACTTTTCAATGTAAAATAAGTGTTCTTTAACACAAAACAACACACACTTAAGAAGTTAATAAAATTGAACAGTTTATAATATGATCAAACTATCACACACACATATTTCACGCCTCAACGTATAAAACATAAGTATAGGGCTTGCCCTTATTATTCTTTTATTGCATCATTTGTTTCTTGCAAACGTCCTCACTAATTTGGTGGCAACAATCTACGGCGTAATAAGGTTACTGTCACATATTAGTCTGGATACCAGAACTTAATAAGCACTATTTTTTACTAGCATTAAATCAAATATATTTATGTGTTTTCTGTAATTTTATTGTGTTTACATAATACAGAAATAAATAAGAAAACAATGAGTTAAATGATTATGGCTTTATAGATTAATGTAAAATTATTATAGGCTCTTATAAGCTAATGCGTTCAACATTTTATGACTTCATCACTACTTTCCATCAGTTAGGATAGTTGTCAAGTATTAACTTATTCTATATAAAAAAAAATTCAATCTTCTCTGTTATTAATCACTCTACCGACATCGTTCTTCAATCCTCACCTTCGGTCATCTGTAGCCTGGCAAGATTATAGATTATAGATAAATAATTTAATTATAGTTACATATTTTATTATTAGTGCAAGTAAAATCGATATCTTCGTGAAAAAAAATGTAGCTAACATATCCTTATATTAATAATAATATTATATTATAAACATAACTTTATCAATATGCATATTATATGTTTGTTTTTATTTTTTTACAAAGATTGAAATATGTATCGACATATAATCATAACCAACACAAGAATATAATGTGTAGAGAACTTTTGATTTAGCAGTAATTATTACGGTATGTTAAATTCTCTAACTATTATTAACACAAAGAAATTTACTTGAAAATATTCTGTATATGTTTGATCAGTAAAATTACTGCTAGTTTTCTTCAAGTTCAAGTGTTTAAGTAGAATGAATTAACTAACATCATAATACATAAATAAATAAACTCTCACACATTCACACCCCCCAAGGATTCCCTGTGTTGCGAGTGGCGTGGACAAATACAATAAGACATCACAAATGCCGTCGACCAGACAACAAACTACTATTTGTCGAGTGGAGTTAAGTATTATTTGTGAGTGTGGAATTGTATAGATCGATGATTTCCTGTCTCATTGCAACAGGAGTCCCGAGCCCAACTGTGGGACGATACGTTATGGTAATGACGATGATGTTGCACGATTAGTCTCCGGACATCGTAGTAGTTGTATGTCGAAAATTATATTAACGTTACAAAGCTTCTAGTAAGGCTGGCCTTTCCAGAAGAGGGCGTCAGTCGTCTCAAGTTTCTGGAACGATCGGCCGGAAACAATAGAGGCAATAAAAGAAACCCCAGGTAGTAATAAAAATTAACTCGAATGCCTCAAGTCATTCTCACCCTTATGCGTTAGGCACAAGGGCGAATATGGCATACATAGGCGAAGATTGCCTGTTTACCTGACCCGCTATTGTATGTCAATTTCCGGGTATTTTTATTGACTTTCTTTGGAAGGCATAGAAAAGTCTGGAAGGTCCGGAAATCGATATAAATAGCGGGTAGGTTCGCCCACAGAGTATTCGGTTACCGAATACGATAGCGAAGAGTTCTCTCCTTACGAAGCGAAATCGACCTCGATCGATCTACGAGTGCGACTCGACTGCAAGAGTGAAACAAAGTCTCTGCGGAAGTATTGTGGCATTTTACGAGCCCACGGATCCTGACACGTAACATTAAGATATTTATAACTGCTTAATTGTTTCATAATAAGATTTGGATATTTAATACGAATTATTTATACTTTCCTGTTATTAGATTATCTTGGTATAAGCCATCAGTATATGGTTATTATTGACGATGTCCTTAAAAACTTGAGGCACGTTATCACAAGATATGCAGTTAAAATAAAAGGGCATTTTATATTGTAGTGTTAGAACTAAATTAATTGTAAATAAATGCTACTTATGTTTAAATATGATTGTTTTAAAATTGAGTGTAACTTTGGAGTAGTATATAATTAATATTTTACTGTAGTAATAATTTGTTATTTTTAATATATGAAATATGCATAAAAAATCCTACGAAACTGTCCTGAACTATATAATTAATTGCAACTGGCTCTCATGACTTTTATGTTTTCACCAATATAAGGTGACTCGTTCAATATGTTTCAATAAGAAAAATGTATAAATATATTTAGAGATATTCATGTGAACGGTTTTTCAACTACAATATAAATTGTCTTTTAAGTTCCCGTTTATAAAATTCATTCTGTATATACATTGTTAATATTGCCATACTCATAATATGTTAATTATTAATTCAATATCTAATTGTATATGATCTGACCTATGTTTTAACGATAAGTATATTTAATTTTATTTTTGATTGTCAATGTAAATGTCAGTTCACATTATATTTATATTGAATGTGAAATATCTATATTTATGTAAATCTACATATATTGCTATAATATTAATATGCCAATATAACGACGAAAGGGAATATGGTAATAAAATTTTGTAAATAAAAACTGTTAACCTAGACTTTCATAAAATAAACAACTTGAATATTAATTACTACATATGAGTCATTCAATATACGTGGATGTATCATAATTTTATAATTAATTGTTCTAACTTCCTACATGAAATACAATAAGCAAACAATGAAATTTAATGGATTCAATAAACGCTTTATAAATGTGCATTTTTCTTTTGAACTTACTTCCCTATTCATAATTATAATTTAATATACGAGTAAATAGAATAGCTCATTGACAGTCTGCTTCTGGACTGTCCCTATAACGAAAAAGTCTGCAGCGTACACCATTAAACTACTTGAGAGCGGAATGATAAACGCTGAAGAACTTTTGCCATCAGTACATCTACCTGATCGTGCCCGACGTTGTTTGATATTTGTGGTCGCGTCAAATATTCAAGTTTTGGACGCCTATATAAAGGCTCTATGATTGATATGAAAAAACTTTCACATACTTCGGAGTTAGGATTCGTAGCATTGTGGCATTTACCTGTCACATTACAATGGCTTCACCCGGGAATCTAAGCCGAGGTTAACTGTGCTACAAGGCCATGAAAATAATGTCTTTGAACATAAATTGTCAAAAAACATAATTTGATAGGAAAATATGTAGCTGGCACGAGCATGAACCTTCTAAAATAGTATTTTTTTACCGCTTAAACATTAGCAACCTTACACCTATACTCAAGGCTTCCCTGCGGGTGGCATGGACACACAAATGACACATCACACACAACCACGAATCAAGAACAAAATCTGTCACATTAATTTCTGCTCAGGCGGGAACCGAACCCGAGACCTCTTACTCGCCAGGCAGGACCACTACCAACTGGACTACGGGATCGTCAATGTTCGCACAAACAACTTCGGAATAGATTTCAATATATCGCGGGTGTCGTGGACATAACTAATACATCAGAAATACCTAAAGTTTAAGTAAAAATAATTAGCTCTCACATAAATGTCTGATTCGGGTATCGACCATTCGGATGACAGCAGGTTGATCACAATCAATCTAACGGCAATGATATACGTAAGCATTTTTTTATTAATCATCAAACTAATGTAAATGGTCACTGCCACCCGTGTACGGCGGTAACACCATCACAGATGCCTTGCTAAGATGAAAGCAGAAGACCCGTCCATTACTGCCTCGCTGACACGAACTAAGGCACGTAAAACATTTATTAACTGATTCTAAAAAAGGGGTTCGTTGATTCTAATGTAACCAGATAAGTAAAAAACTTACCTAAGCACGAGTCCTGTTGAGATTAAACTGACTTGTATAGAAACCCAATGACATCTAATAACGGGAACCGTTGGCCAAATCCTCGTCTGCTGCTTAGAAGAGTCCATTTTCGAGTAGCTTCGAGAGCTCGGATTTAATTCTTGCATGTTTCGAAAATCTAACATGTATGTATACTTTCGAAATGTATTAATCTCTTGCTTCGGTAAGCGAGAGTTCATACTAATATTTTAGAGGATGTATAAAGTACGTGATTTCGTATAAAACAAGCGTAGTAGACTACCATTTAAGGGTGTCATAGCAGAAATATCAACTCGAAACGGGATCGTCACTGTACCAACTCGAGCTGTACCGCAGTTCGTGAGTTGTCCCGATTCGAGGCGATTATGGTAGAATTCCGATTAGTGTGCGTTGCAGTAGGGAGTTTCATACAAAGAATACTGGATATAGTTGATAGTATCAGGCGTTACTTTGCGGAAATTCATTGTTATTAAAATAGTATTAATTTACTTTGCAACAATCCGCAAACACAATGTATGATGGTATACATTTCTATACATGCATAGATTAATACTAATTTAATAGATTAATACTACTTAATACTGGATAATATATGCTATAAACCTAATTCTCACACTGTGAGTGACTCGAGACCAACTATGTAATGTGATTATTAGGATGATGAACTACTTGTAATTATTGTTTCGGAATACCTATTCAAATTCATAATCATTTAGATATTTTGTAAATCCACTTGTGCACCTCATTTCTTACTTCTACTACCGTTTCCGTTTCGAAAAGGTGTTATTTTTTGAATTTATGTGTTATCTCTATATTTAAACTAAGCATTTTTTATAAAAAATCAAACCAGTGTTGTGAAGGCCAACAAGGAAACACTGGAACACCTGCAGCCTTACTATAATCACCTTTTCTACACATAACGAAGAACGAGAAACGTAGAAAGGCATAGAAGAATATACCATCCTACGCAGCGGCAAACGCATCTATTGCTAATGCATTTTATTTTTGCTTCCATGTACACGTCGGTGACCTTTGGCATTAGTACGAGAAACGATCAATTTCTGAATTGCCTAATTTAAGTAATATTACATGTAATTACATATTTTTATAAATTATGGCTTATGATAGGCTACGGAATAAAAATAAGTAGACTTTAGAACGTATGAGCGCGCACATACGGACGTGTCATCAAGTACCGGGAGCGTGGCTGACTGACTGAGTGAGCAATTTAACGCGGTGATTAATTGCGGACTGCTGCGGACGGCTGGACCGATTTTGATGGCATTCTTTTGTGCAAACGAAGGTCTGCCGTGCCAGGTAGTTTTGATACATAATGTATGTTAATTTAATATTTTATTAAATTATTGTAATGTAAAACGAACAAAGGCCTTTGATTATAACAGAAGTAACAGCCTCAAAATAATATCTCCCTCTAATGCCTATTCTAATTCTGCCTCCATCTCCAATGTGACAAAAAAGCCTTTACAGTTTCACACTGAGATTATATATTAGGAAGAATTTCATTGCGCCTGCGGCGAAATAGCCTAGCTACTTACCGGCGTGCCGCGTGGACGCTCTCGGTTCGAGTCTTGAGCTCGGTTACTTATTTTTCTTTCGTTCTATATATGTGTATATGTGTGTGTGCGTGCGAAAATTTGATTACACATATATTCCTTTTATTATACATTTTCAAGCAATAGATTCCAAAGTTACTGGAAGAATATCTTCTAAGTTTTTAAATACACACAGCGATACTACGCTCAATGCTCTATGCATATATTCATGTTTATGTAGTTTTGTAGCGGCGTGGCGGCCCGGGCAACCTGTATCTAGGCAAGCTACAGGTAAAAATCAATAGCCTAGCACCGAATATGCACTGATGTACGGCCGGAGACAGTCCCTTATTTATTATGCTCGCCTTTGTAAGCAAACGATAGTATTGATGTTAACATATCATGTTGTTGAAAATTAAAATTAAAAGTAACGAAAATTAAAAAATACTGTATAAATTTAGACAAGGGACTACATTCATATTCGATCCAAACAAAGCAACTTGCTTAGTTGTGCTTGTAACGTTCTTTGCTTAACTATGAACGGGCTTATGTGTTGTAGAACGCTGGGCTTAGCACCAGCGTAGGCAATTGCGACGGTACTCTGCATGCTGGTAGGGTTTTTAGAATGACCGGCTTCCATCCTCCTTCTAAACCAACCGTGAAATGTTTTTACATGTTTTGGGATACAGTATCGGAGAGACAATAATAGGCGGATCAATTTCCGTCTTAGATGGGAACGCGTCTGTGGTGCCTTTAGAGTTACAGATACTTATGGACGGCGGTAAGCATTTACC
Source organism: Agathymus mariae mariae (assembly GCA_018251895.1). Classification (NCBI taxonomy): domain Eukaryota; kingdom Metazoa; phylum Arthropoda; class Insecta; order Lepidoptera; family Hesperiidae; genus Agathymus; species Agathymus mariae. Next base: position 13,829 of record DWPT01001589.1, read on the forward strand.
AATGGTTGCCCGACGCATCGTCGTCGTCGCGAATTTGTGTACAATAAGTATCATAATAATATTTTGTACAATAAGTACAAAAGAAAAAACTAATAATCACTATTTTAACACGTAAATGGTCACCACCCCCGGAAACCTGGACAAGGGTTGTCACCGAGATGTTGGTAAATGACGCCCCACTCTACAAATGAAACGCAGTAAAAATATTACACGGATTAATTCAAAAGCCTTGGGTAGCCCTTCTTCCTTTGTCTGGGCGCAAAAAAAAATCTCCGGACACTGCTGTGTGCGGTGAACGTGTTAAGGGGAAACTGCCCGTTCGGATAGCCAATTGTGTTTCGGACTAATTTTGCTTAGAATTTAGTTTTAAAAAGTCTGCTTGCTGATAGCTGTGATTTTAGTAAAGTTCTTTTTTTATTTATTTAGACCCTTTCTGCTAAGAATATATTAATACAGTGTCAGTACCTTCGGGTAGGTATATAAATGCAGCATAAGTAGATATAATTTAATTTGTTGATCGATTTTATTTCTACGTGTGTTTGATAACTCATTGGATTATGAAGATTATAATACTATTGAGATTAAACTGCTTGGCACAGACTCAAAAAGTCATCGATAAACAGGACTAGGGAAATTAGGTACTTCATCCTTCCGTTACATAGTGAAGTATAAACAAGTGAGGTGAAGAAGCTGAAACCATAAATAAATTGTTACGTAGGTACATTAGACAAACAACCCCAACTAGCAAAAACGCTTTTTTATGTCAGCAACAAACAAACAGGCGGAGCCAACTAGAAGGCATCATCGAAGTACCGGCTAAGAATAAACGAGAAAAATATTTTATTTTACGTTAACCTAAGATGTGACGATAATTTTCAATCATATCATACTTAACGAGGCAATAAGGCTTTAACAAGTCCTTTTGGAAACGCTCGATCTGAAGGAGCTTAATGAGCACCCTTAAAAATTCCTGATACCAATATTATCGTAGAAATTGCTCGTAAGAAGCTTTCAATAATCACCTTATAATGAGCGTATTTTAACAAGCAATATAAGTGTTCAATGTTTCGTTGGACTTAAAAAGAAAGGAAAACATTAAAAACTAATATTTTGTTAATTATCGCCCGCGTAGGGGAAATCTGCCCAAATCGTACTTGCTCCTAAATCGTACTCGATTATATCACTAAATGAAGCTGTAGTGAAGCAAGTGACAGAAAGAGAAACAACTAGTTGGCCATATTGCTTCACCTGAGTTCACGTTGTGCTTCTTCTGTGTGAAAAAATAATGTATAAATAAGTTGTTTAACTATTTACATGTAATTTACTTATTCATGCTTATACGTATTTTGAGTGAGTTTAATTGTGAACAAAATAATTTGCATATTAAGCATAATTACGTATGTATTTGCGATTGTGTTTGTTATTTAATGAATATAATAATAAAAGTTTGAAGTTCAATAAAGTAAAAGTCGTGATATACCGCTGCACCTTCGCTATGATGCCCAGCTTCTAGCAGTTGGTTGGCCTTGGACTCTATAAATCACTATAATCCCAACACACATCCTGAAAATCCGACTCGACGTGCACGGGCTTCTTTTGACATTGAGCAGACGCCTGTGCTTTTAAATCGTTAATGTAATATAATAATTGTCTATAATTATATTGTTAAAAACTATTTGATTTAAATTTGAACTGTGTAGATTTTATTTTTTTAAAACATGAAATATTTTTTTCGACACTGCAAAATTCCCTGTGGAACAAATATTGTTGTTTATCATTTAAAAACATATAAATGCTATTATTGACATCCGCGCAAACAGCTGTAGGGGGATATTTTTAACAGACTTCAAAAAAGGAAGAGGGATCTATGTGAGTGTGTAAGTATTTTTCATGTATGTAAAACCATAATTGTGTTGTTTATAAACTGATTTTGATTTTTTTTATGTGTATAACATTTTATACATTGCTCGGTATCAGTCTATATTGAATATGGTGAGATTTGATAATATGTTGAGAAGATAAAGTTTAATCATGTTATAAAACATTTTATCACAGTAGTGTGGCGGCATCATAAGAAGTCTTTGCGCCGTAAGTAGTATTTTTGAATACGACCCCAATGATAAGATGTCGGCATGCCAAATTTCATTGAATTTGGTGCTTTCATTATAGAGTTCATAAGGAACTACAATTAAACATAAATTAAACAAAATATTGCATCCGATATGGAGCAAAGGTTTTTTTTATTAATCCATGTACAGACTTATTGATCGTAACTCTAACGTCCTACGTAACGTAGGATAAAAAGTTAAAGTTAGAATAGAATATAATCTCACTTTAACATCTTATGACGTCAAAAACACGCTTAAAGAAATTTGAATAAAAAATAAAACCATAAAAAAAATTGAAAAGGCTGAAATAAAAACTTAATTAACAGCTTGAGGTATTACTTTCCTGTAGTCACCGAGTAACACAAAACAGTTTTGATCTTTCTGTCGACATAAATAATTAGAATATTGGTATTTGAAGCCATACTTCTTTCACAGACGAATCTATTTTAAGCAAGATGATAATGGTCAAATTGTAAACTGGTATGACCTGGAGAAAAATATTCAGTATAATAATATTTTATGAGTCTCTTACTTGTAGTGAATGGTCAGAAATGTTAATTTTATTGAAAACTACTTACTAGCACATATTGGACATCTCCGACAATGTGAATGATGTAATAAACATTAATTTATTTAATTTCATTTATTGTATAATTCATGTACACTGTAAATAAATTTGACTATTAATCGTACTGTAATTAAATAATGCTAGGTTCATCCATTTGAATATAGCAATTCCTGTTTCATGAACCAAAGCCCCAATATACCCCAGTGTCGGTGTGCTATTTGACATACATAATGCCGTCTCATATTTGTGTTTTAAGTCAAGTTGTTACACTACAATGTAACGTCAAATTGAAACACATTACTTCTACGGATGTACGAAGTTGGACGCGTCGCGTCGCCGAGACGACATCGCTTCAACGTCAATCCTTTTAATGTTATTTTCGTAACTATTTTTCTTACTCTAAATATTGAATTGTGTTCTTATGAGTTTTTTTTTTAATTTAATGTAAGTCGCTAAAAATATACATTGACAAAGAAGGTTTTATGTTTTTGTACGAGGAAGTTGGGATCATATGAAAATCATCACAAATCACTGCTATAAAACTGAAGAGACACATCACGAGGAGACCTGCAAAGGGGAGTTGAAGGTTGAGGTGAAGTTGGAAAGGGTATGTAAAGTTTGCCAAATACACAAATAGATTTACTGTTAACAGATTAAACGTGGGACGATATTACCCTCGGCAGACGTGCCCTTCATAACGACGGCCGACAACCCACCCCTATATTTAGAAAGGGGATTAGTAAATCAATAATTCTAAGCAGTAAGTCATGATAAATGGATTTCTTAAATTTGGGTGCACATTAAAAATTTAAGTACTTGGTTCCTTAAGCAGTGTACAAAAATTTGCATTTACGAGCGTTTTTCATATATTACATATGTTTTTAAAGTTGCATCTGTTAGCGTTAATAAAATATGTTGCATGTTGAACTCACCTCGAAGATGTGTATAAGTAACTACTTGATTACGTAAAATAATTTTGGCTGAATGTGATTTAAAAATAGGTGAAAAAGAAGAAGAAATTAAAAGGACCCATATGGTTGTATAAATGAATGTGGTGAATGTTCAGACGAGTAATACTGTTTCAGATAAAGAAACTGTACAATTGAGACGGTGATAAAGAGTGTTATTCGAAAGGTATTTTATTTATACGGCTAGCTAACACAGGAATTTCACAAAACTTCGTTTGTATAGCACAGTAACCTAAGCCTTAAGCGCGCACATTGTAAGATGCAGCGCTACGTATTTCACGCCCTCGTATAAAGTGGTGCGGCCATGAAATAGGGACCGAAGTCGCGACCTAGTTTCGAGAGGAGCCCTCATTGCTCAGGAACGTCAAGGTCACGGAAATCGACTAAGGATTTGATGTGAAGGTCATTGTGTTGATTTTTGTTATCTCAGCTATTTCACATTTTTAATAGTAGGTATATACACTTGCTATTCTTATATTAACTAGGGATGTTATGGAACTCCATAACCGTCACCGAAACTATCGGATATCCGAAATAAAAATATACCCGAAAACGTAACTGAATCCGATAAAAAGTTTCGAATAATTTCGAATAGGGACAAGGTTTGAGTGAAACGCGTTATGCCATGTTTTCACCGGCTGGGCCGATGTACTAGCAGCATAGCTTTCATTTTTAAACAGTTTTAATTATTTAATTTTTAAGGCTATGGTTCTTTTCTATGATAATAATATCAGATAATACCTAGAAATAAGTCAAAGTGTTACCTTGTAAATACATT
>DWPT01001590.1:0-18248 GCA_018251895.1 Agathymus mariae mariae
GAAATGAGTAAGACTGTTTTTTTATGTTAAGAGGACGTAGTTGTAGTGTTGTAGTGCGTGTATGTGAGTATGTGTATGCATGTGTGTGTTATTGGCATAGCATTATAGCGTTTTCTGCACGCTTAAAAGATAAATTTTATATTTAAATTTGAAATTTGTAATTGTTACAAGGCTGCGGATGGGCGGTGGTATGTTGTACATTTAAAACCTCAGAAAAATAATAACTTTTAAGTTTGAACATACTGGTTATTTATATATTCAACACTAGCAAATCACACTCTTCGTTTCAGAAAAACTATGCCTGACAGCTAGAAATAACACCTGCATTGTTTTAAGAATGGTTTATTTCTCTGGTAAGAATTAAATATATATTTTTCTATAACTTTTTTTATTATGAACAAATTGCAATAAACAAAAAAATTAAGTGATGCTTACTGCATTTGTGAAAACCACGACAAAATTGTTAAAGGTGTTTCTGAGATTAACATGCACAAACGCACAGACAAACAGACTAATATTCTGAGAACAATTGTTTTGGGTTCTATTGCGTTAATTAAGATCCTTAATAATAGTTTTTCTCATATATACATCATGTACAGAAAGCAATCGGCTATAATTTTATTATATGTATAGATTGGACACCATTTATACTGAAGTATTGGATAGGACCGTGATTTACTGGATTCTGATATTTAACTACTCACACGCATGCTTGTCTACTTTGAAGTCACTCAAAAATAAATTGCTATTTTCAAGGATGAATTCAGTAAGCAGACACCATGGGAATAGAGTACAGTCAAGGCATATGAATGACTGTTTGCTCTCAGGTCAGTGAGTTGGCTACAACTTGGTAACCACCACTGTACTCTTTTCCCACTTTTAATTAATATTACCCACAAGGATGTGAGTTAATTTTATAACAAATATACCTTTCTTTTTAGCAATCTCCATATCATGCATGAAGTCTTGCGACACAAAACATGAATCTTCTTTAACCTGATTAATGACGTAACTTTCTTCCATTACATTGAGTTGTCTGTATGAAAGGATCTCTTTCAAATGGTTAGTCAAAACTTTACCTCCTACATCTATTCTTCGTATGCCCCCTTTGTACTTCTTACCCTTGATGTAAGGCACGATATAAGTAAAACTATAACCAGAATCAACCACTATGGTACTCTCATTATTATGATTCTTTCTATAATTATGTTCAGCTAAATCTGTTGCGTTAATTCGAAGTAAGGACTGACATTCATATTCCTCAAAAAATATCTCAGTCATTGCTTCTTGAATGGATGAAAAGTTAAAAATTGGCTCTGTTATGATCAACGGCGTTTCGGAAAAATTTACGGGACAGCATTCCTTACTGAAAACATAATCCCAAACGGTCTTTTGAGTGTCCCAATTGATCAAGAAGCCTTTTTGAAAGGGTAAAATATAATATAAACCTGATGCGTCTCTGCATTCGTCGATCTGTGAAGCTATGAATGGTCTCCGTCTTTCAGACTTCGCTTTCATGATACAATTGGGCACTACCTTTGCTTCCGTATTCGAAAAACCCACTTTGGCGGTATAAGCTCCATTATCGAGGATATAACAGGATGTTTCTGACATTTTTAGGTTACCGGGGAAAACTTTTGTACTTTATTAATAGCAAATCATTTTAAATATGTGTTTTTAACTGAGCAAAGTATTAAAAATTCCACATGGATAATTTAAAAGACTAGGCTGAATAAGAATAGGATTCAATTCACGTTTGTAATTTTGTTTTATAAAAACACTCAGAAGTATAATTAGTTCAGTTAAAAGTTACATGATACATGTTACATGATTAGGTTTACAAAGTTTACAAAGTTACATGATTAGGGATATTCACTTAACATCGATATATCAAAATTATTCGATGTTTCCCATACGATATATCGAACTGATTCGATGTTTTGACAAATATTTATTGTATTCGATATATTTATTTATAGAAACATCGAATATTTGCTTTTTTATTTCTTTTTGTCGAATCTATTAGAAAACCAAATAATTTTAAGACTACTTCAATTTTAAATAAGATTCTTTAAGATAGTGACATCTGTCAGTGACCAGCTTAATTACCTAATCTATCCTGACAGATCGATCGACTATTCCCTCTCAATGTATGTAGTCTGCGATTCTATAGGTTCATTTTTCAGTATATTTACTTTCACTCACTCTCACTCTTCTTGCGTCGTCATCTGCTGTTTGACGGTAATTCAATTAAATCATTGTTTTGATTGTTTATCTAAGACAAGTCTATGTAAGACTTTTACTTGATACTACATTAATTACTCTAAAATAACTTGAGTTGCCCCATCATCTGATTATTACACTACTGGTTTAACTATGTTACTCTGGTCTCTGATTCTACGTTCACACATACAAAATTAAGTACTACAAACTTTGCGCGTTTCACTGGAAAAAGGTAATATTAAACTTTTGTGGAAAGTATTCACTAGTGAAAAAATATCGATGTTTTCTAGCGATATATCGATAAACATCGATGCTGCGATCCGATGTTTTACATCGAATATAAATATCGATATATTTTCTAAGTGGCACCCCTAAATACATATAAGTAGACGTTGACATTTGAATTGCATCAGTGTTATCAAACTGTCATCACACAGAGTAATAGATTAGTGATACATAACGTTTATTTTTACGTATATTAATTACAGTTCCCTCAATTACATTTTATGTATGTGTGTTGTAAGACTTGTGACTCGAATAAATATGTTTTTTGTTTTTCTTCTTAAATTGTTCATTCCCTATCATAAGCGCATGTATAGATCATTCTTAAATACAGTCATACGTGAAATAATTATGAGCGCAGACTAATGTAATGCTTTCGTATCAGACAGGGTACTCTCGTAGAGTATAATCAATGGAGTTTCTATTTGGGATTGTATTACTTTTGAGACTTTATAAGGTTTATATTTATAGCTTAGCTATGTATCTTGTACTACTTACTTGTTTAAAACAAAATTGCAAATTAAAAACAAGAATAAATGACTTATAACTTTGTTTTTGTGTTATTTAATAACCTAAACCTTTTTATAAACTTAGCTTGTTTTTGTATATACCAATTTTTTGTTATAAACAGTTTTGTAATTAACATTGATAATAAAATGTTACTGGAAAATCATTTATAGTATTAAATAAGTGAAGTGTGAAAAGGTACCAGCACGAAAAATGTTATTGGCAATATCTCACACCAGGCATTCGCATGTATTTATTTTTTATAAATGCTTACACTAATACTCAATCACCCTCCTGTGGGTGATACCCTGCGTTGCGGGTAGCATGGACATACACAAATATGACATCACAAACAATCATGACTCGAGCACAAACATTTATCTGTAACATAAATATCTGGCACGGTCGGCAATCGAACCCGCGACTTCTCGCTCGGTAGGCAGGGTCACTTTCAACTACGCTATGGGGTCAACAAATGGAATTTTGGCACGTCAACAAAAAATCATTGTCATATCCAACGGGATACAAACCTATGTGAGATTTTGTCATGTCCATTTTTCTTCTATGAGAATGGCCTGTCTGATGCATAAGCATCTTAACTTTTCTCTTTAAGGTAATAGACGACAAACGAGCAGAGTTGCCATCTGACGGTAAGTGGTCACCGTCGCCCATAGACATCAGCAAGACCAAAGGTATCACTGATGCGTTGTCGCCCAGTAAATGAGAAGAAGGTAATAAAGAAAGAACTGGCTTTCAAGCCCCCAGCCGGAATACCAGTTGTTTGGCGGCTGACTAGAGCAGGAGGGTGGTAGCTAGCCGGGCAGGCTTCACTGTAAGATAATCATACCAGTAATAATATTAACGACTTAATAATCATACCAGTAAATATTAACGACTTAATAATAATACTGATAATATAATCTTTACCAAGCAGGCTGGCTTCTGTCGCCTCTTACGACGCCCTGTGCTGCCAATATGGAATTGGGCGGAGTATTCCAGGCCGCTCCAATACGGTCCGATTAATAATCTATGGCTGCAGTGCATCAAGCTTTACAGGACCTATCAATGTATACAGTGAATATTTTATACAGCTCATTTTATGTTAACCCAAATGTCAGTAAAATGACATGCTATATGAAACGAAGATTTTATTATTTTTAAACCTGGAATTATTGTAACTAAAAATGTATGGCGCATCTGCTTATTTATTAACTCTACTTTCCTTTTTTAATTTGAAAATCCTATAGCCCACTTGGTACTGACCATGCCTGCCGAGCGAGAGGTCCCGTGTCGATCATGGTCGGGGCCAGACATTTATGTGACAGATTAATGTTTTTTCTCGGGTCATGAGTATTTGCGATGTTATATTTATGTACGTGCATACCATCCGCAACACCGGGAATACTAGTGTAGATTGCGGAGGTGTGTGTCTAAACATTTATTATTATTAGTAAATTGGGTGTTTGCTTATGGGTCTATAGGAAATAGCATTGACAAAATATTGTTTTTTAAAATGTCAATATAACCTATATAACAGAATTAACTAATTTCTTGAATCCAAAATAAAATTAAGCATAAAAATTGTTTGCATTACAAACCAATATAAAAATAATCATTATCAATATAATTTTCAAATAAATTAACACAAAATAATGTGTTAGAAATAACAATGTAAGAATAAATAATCAAACTTTATGTATATCTACATATTTATTAGTTATATTATTTCACTAGTTGCTTAAAATATAATCAGCTTATGAACTAAATTCTTCACCTGTGAACAAAAGAAACGTATAAAGTATTGTTGTCACAGTCCCCTTATAAAATAAATATATTTCATTAAAATAATAATTAGATATTTATTACAATAATTAGTTATTATTTTGCTATTTATTTATTGCATAAATAAACAATCTTTGCTGGTAATATTGCATCTAAATTTATGTAGCAGTTTAAAGGAGCAAAAAGCATAACGTAATAGACATTCAGAATGTTGTAGCTTCATTATTTAATTTCCATAGATAAGTTTAGATTGGCAAGAACTCTGCAACACAGCCCTGTCACTTAGTGATCAAATATTTAAGGCCTAGATTCTGATAGAATGGTTATGGCTTCACAAATTATAACAATCACAACTTATAGCGGGCAAAACATATGTTGTGACTTAAGTGTCACAGACATCCATAGGTTGCACTATCATTAGTCAGTTGGTACAACAAGGTTTTTTGGCAAGCAGAAAAATTCTTTAAGGTTTTGATCATAAGAAATATGGTGAGACAATGATATTGAATAACCACATGGTAATAAAACACTTTGGACTATAAATAAATGGTCCTTAGCAGACTTCACTTATTCGTAAGCAGCCTGACAATTTTCTTATAATCACACTCAAGAGAAATCTAGTTTCCTCAACATATTCTAGTGAATCATTAGAACCCATAATCCTCCAAAACATAAATGAAATTCAAAATTTAAGTTATTTTATAAAGCATTTTTTGAATTGTAATAATAAGACAGGCCTTTACAAACTTACTTTATTTAGTTCCAAGTATTCATTTACTTCTTGAGCAGCTGATGGCGGGTGATGAGGAAGGGCGCTGCAAGTCCAGACCCAATGAAGACAATGAACAATGCAGTCAACTTGTATCGGTTTTGAATGTCGAATGGCAGATTCTGGAATTATGGATAAGAATCATTAATAAAAGATTCACACACTTTCAATTATAGATTCTTATACTATGTGGTACAGTCATATGGAATTAATAGATCATAAGCTACTAGGCTGACTAGGTCATAAACAAATTTTTTCACAAAAAATGGGTAGTTCTTCTGATGATAGGACTCAAAATATACTTTTGCTCAACAGGCAAGGAGACAATCAATTTTATAGTTGCCTGCCTGAAAGTAGTAAGAAATAAAAACTGAAATATTATTGAATGTAGATGCATATGTATTAGTATATAAATATGAATAATAGATCGGAAATTGGTATTCGGATATTGGTTGATGTTGGTCCTATCAAGGCTCATATAAAATGAAGAGTTTTATAGTGTTTTTACTTATATTAAATTTCGTAATTTAGATTGAAAAAATGAATGATTATACGAAACAACTCCAAAATAACGTTTTAGGTTAATTTTCATTTAAGTAACGGATATATTTACCATTACAATGAAAACAAATATAGCTAAGAATTGGTTTTCGTAGTAGACCTTCGTTTGTTTTAAGAATACAATTTAATTACTACAAAGTTGTGCGATGTATTTAAGTTGGGCCTGGTTCGATAAAACGTCAAAAACAGATGTTATGTAATTCGAAAAAGGAACTTACCTCGCCAGGCATTCCGCCGTGAGAGTGGTTCCTCACGGCAGTTGTGAAAATCTTCCTTCCAAGCTGGTTAGAAGCACGAGCAAGTGAAGACATCATCTTGGAGATTTGAAGGTGAATAGCACTCCTCAGAAAATTAAGGTCAATTTACAATTCGCAATTACGTATGTGAACTTTTTTTCAACAAAACCTGAAGACTGGAACTGCGATCACAATTTGTTGTTTATGGTAGATTTTTAAATTTGAACGCATTACAATGGTAATTATTTTATTTAGAAATCGAAAATTTGTTTAGTATAATTAACTATAAATTTAAATGAAACAGCATCAATTGTAATTTACAATTTATTTGAGATATCTTAAATGTACACTACTTTTTTCGGTTGCAAGAAATCTCCCCAGGGTACCTGAAAATTATTAAATTAATTACTGCGTTATGTTTTACAAATTTGGTAATGTTCTTGAGTTATCTGATTTTTAAGTATTATAATGGCGTTTGAGGGTATTTTTTTTTTAAATTAATTGTAGGTAAACTTTAGGCTGTACAGGATTTTTGAATATCTCATTTTATCTATACAGTACCCGATTTAATATGATGCTTAAGCGAATTAGTTGCTTAGCATACCGACATACCTTCTGACACAATGAAACATAAACCTCTCATATTTGCTTCCTTACGTAATAGAGGAGAGCTGAAGACCTTTGTTTATATTGAAGTTTGTTTCAAAGTGTTTTGTCAAGCAGAAGAATGGGATTTATATTAATACGACACTATTGACTAACTTTCTCTTAAATTAAGTGTTTTATAACTTATTTTTATTAATATGGAAATTAATTTGTTTGTACCAATAAAGGATATACAGTAAAATACTGTAATGTAATATCACTAATTAGAATAATACGTAAAGTTTTATTTTCAAAAGTTTACTAATAACTTATTAGCGTATGTAATATTATTTTTCTTAGCTTATTTAAAATAAATCTTCCAGCAGCCTTTTAAGGGTAATATATTTATTCATATATTCGATAAATTATAGGTGCATGCAAAATTCACACCTTCCATTTTTACTTATTGACATTTAAGCGACGGCAGCCAACAAGAAAGAAAGGAACTAGCAAGGGGAAAGGAAGAAAAGTATAACTCATTTCATGCATTATTCTGCTGTATATGTTAAACAAAAAAAAAGTTATTTGTGCAAAACTATCGCTTACCTTCATTTCTTATGCAGCATGTACAGGCAGATGAGGAAGGGCGCCCCAAGGCCGGTGATCCCAAACCACGTGAAGTGAAACGTGACCCAGGCTTTACTGTTGATATTGAATGGCAAGGACTGTAAAAGATTTAAACGTTATCAATATCACCTTTGTCTTTTATTCAGAATATCGGGGTCTGTTTTTAAGTAATTTTTATTTTTTTAACCTTTTTTATTTATTTTTTAATTATTTTAAATTTCAATTCAATTTCAATATTGTGAGTTTGTGTGTATGTCAAGGGTAATCTTCGGAATCACGGCACCTTTATGAAAAATTCTATTAGAATTTGAAGTGGACAGTATTCCGAATGGACATAGGCTATACACATATACAAGGTACCTAGAACCACTATTAGATTCTCTTTGATCTATGCTATGCTAATGATTAGTATTTATCATTATCCCCACGGAATATCGTCTCGGATAAATTATCGTTCAAAGCGACTGAAATCTGCGGAAGTACTGATTAATAGACATAGACAAAAAGTTCAGTAAATATTAATCATCTGTCTGTTTTTTTTTAATTGGTTGCTGTTGATAAAATTTACAGTTATCAATAAAAAAAAATAGGAACAGAATGTTATTTATTATGTTTAATATTTTGATATGTTTTGATCACGGTCTAATTTTGACCACTAGAAGAACTATTAAAATAAAATTGTAACAGGGTCAAGTCTGTACTATATTTTCTGTAAATACTGTACATATGGTTATATCATTTGTCTGTCTGACCATATATCACACTAAAATCACTGAACAGATATGGATGATACTTGACATATTGGTAGATTATGTTAGGGGTCATAATCTAGGATACTTTTATCATCGAAAATGGAGCAGCATAGGAAATTCTAGAGGAATAAAAGATAAAAGTTAATATTGACATTCAATTAGGAGGGCTGTATATATTTTTTTTATAGCGGCTGCTGATATTATTAATAGATTAATATGTTTCTCATTCACTGAACTAGGAAATACAACACTAAAACATCGCGGGTGGTATTTTAAACGTAATGCGTAGATTTTCTGAAGTGAAGCGTGGTGTGTTATAAGTAATATATAAACCTTTGCTTATTATAAAAATAAGTATCAACAATAAAAACTATTATTTAAGTTAAATATACGAATGTTTCATGATTTAAAGTACAAATTATCTGTTCATTTATACTTTATATTAAAGTATAAAGTTACGTCTCGTCACCCTCCACGCGATACATTAATACATTACGTAAGGTCAAGCAAAAAAGGTTTTAAAGTATTTTGTGTCAATAATAAATACGAAAACAAAAGCCTTACCTCTCCAGGTGTTCCACCACTATAGTGGGACCCATTCCTGGCTCCAGTTTTCAACACATTTCTACTGCACAAACTAGATACCCTTGCAACGGTGTTAATCATTTTGACTTCCAAGGCGTGACTGTAGCCCCTGAACACTGATCAATTTCAGGTAGATATTGTGAGATAAGATAAGCAATTGACAATTCCGTTTATAAGTATGGCTACGGGTTTACCGATCAGGTGATAAGCATGGAATGGTTTCGAGTAATCTTTGTATGATAAGTGTTAGTAAAATAATTACTTAGGATTGAATAAATTAAGCCTATAGAGGAATTAACGTAACTCCCAATAATATATGTATGATTAAAATTAACGATAGTTATTATATTGAAATACTTCGATTAACGAAGCTTAAAATGAATGTTAAACATTACTGAAAAGATTTACAAAGTGATTTGAGAATCAAAATAAATTTAAATGTTTAAAAAACATAGTTTTACAAAACTAGCCACTGCCAACTTGTAACTAAATCTAATACTAATGTTATTAAAAGGTCCAACACTGTTAAATGGGACAGTCTCGTGCAGAATTTAATACTTAATTTATTTTTAAAAACCTTACGTTCGCATACAAAAGGCTTATCATTGATTCGCAAGAATCAGACAAGACTAAATTTTCATCTTTATACTAATAATAAAAATGTACCGGAATTAAGATGTACATCAAATATGTTTTTCTAGTTGTGTTATAGTAGATGTAGTCTTTGTAATTGATGTTGACCACAATTTTTTTTATTTGCATTTGTTTATTTGTGCACGAGTAAGGCTAAATTCACCGAACACATCTGGCGTATTTCCAACTTATATTATATGGAACTCCCTTCCTCTCTGTATTCGTCGTGCTCCTTCCCTTCATTTGTTCAAGGTTCAAGTTAAAGAGCATTACATGTCTACTTAATTTAGCTTTTCCTTTTTTTTTGTCTTTTTTAGCTATGTTCATGAACACCTTGCGTTTTTTCTTTATTTTTTGGTTATTTTTAGTTTTAGTGAAATTGTGCACCGCTTACCCTAAAATTTACATTTCCTTCATTCCTCTCTACCTTAGGTTGCCTGGAAGAGATCGCTCTCAGCGATAAGGCCGCCTGTTGTTTACACCGTGTTTTCTGTTCTTTACAAATATGTGTTTCTCTTGGTGTACAACAAAGTGTATTGTATTGTAATTCAATTAACTTTCTGACAATAAAATGATCTATTTTATATAATTACATTTGTCCTGGTAATCTTGAATCATACAAGTTATCATATTAAAAGTAAATATGATTAAATGTAAGTTACATTATGTAACGTTATCATAATTTATTGTGCTTTGAACATGAAGAAATAACGTAATTTACAATTTATTGCTTAGCAATTTTTGGTGATATGCGAGCAAATTTTGTTAGATTTTTATTAAATTTTGAAAAATTAAGTGTTGCTGATTGAGTTACAATAATCGTGAACCGACAACGTGCCTTATGAATATAGTTTCTATTAGCTAATCTATTTGGTCAGTAAGTGTGAGAAATAACGAATACTAAATCTCCTTAATGTGAATGTAGCATTTTAATAACATTAATCCCTGCTGACATAAAATCTTCGCGAAGCTAATATCTTTTTAGGTCAAATGATTACACATAAGATTTTACTGTAGTCTACCAATAGTTTCACTGTACTGGGGTAACATTAGTAAAATTAATTTATCTCTCGTGGTTATATTGCTTATTCTGAACGATCTGAATATCAACAATTGGTTAATCGAAGCTGCTTATTTAGAAAAGTTAGTTATAAATAAAACATTAAGGTTGATTTTAATTGGTTGCAAGCGTTTGTAAACTCTCTGTCGGGCAAAAATGTACACATCAATGAATTTAAATTTATTGAAATGATGCGCAGGATTCGTTCAGCGTATTGGACAGTGTGCTTATACCAAATATAATTATAATTCAAATCATGATCTAGTTTCTGGAAGATAACTTTAAGTTATTTTATAGTGTAGACTTTATGTATTTATTACTCGATCACAACAAGTTCATGAATCAATCAATGCGATTTATGAGGCAGCTTCACGGGGAGTCATCGACCTGCCGAATTTGTAAAAAAGCTCCACCTACCTCGCTTACGCCAAAACTCGATTATAATATTTCCACATTCGACGATGCACCTTCCATTCGATGCATTACTTCACCAAAAATCCCTCACTAACTTGTGTATACAAAAATGTGTATATCGATTTCGGTTATCAGTTGTTATCACTGAATTTATTGGGACGTATAACGCCGAGTGTATATTTATCCTGGCAGTATAAGGAAAATAAAAAAAATTATATATCTGTCACTGTCACTTGTATTTACGAATTTGAAAAGTTTCGTACATTATTCAGAACGGAAGGTGATGCGGACCCACGCGACATGAAGTCTGAATAAGCGTTGACGGTGAACTGGCGTCACACGGCAGCCGGCAGACGTAAGACCGGTCGAGTGAGAGAGCGTTGTATCATCGTTTGAGTTCATTGTTTTCCAGAAGGAAACACTGTGCCGAAATACACTAGGAAGTATTAAAGTTGTGTCAGCCAGGTGGTAAGGACAGGGTTACCGATATGGGCGCAAGTGGAGTTATTATCATTCGATTCACAGTCGTATGTGTAACGAAATGTGTTTTAGTTTATTATAACAGTAAGACTCTTTACGTCCTTAATTACATTGAAGTTAAAAGTAATATTTGTGAGGCCGATGTGTTAGTGCGTTAATGTTGAAATTGTATGCTATTCTTCAACGAATCCAACTTGTCCCAGAACGATAGAAATGGTTAAAACGCTCTTATTTCGTGGTACTAAGCGATTTAGAAGTTTCTCCGTATGTTTGTCTATAAACTTGGCCTCACACGTGGTAGTAATTTCGTTGTGAGCGAAAATTTAATTGTGCCGTTGTTCAGTTTACGTTTACGTTAAATTATGCTTGTATTCAAACTTCAAGGTTAATTTATGCGAAAATAAATGTTGAATGTTAAGTAAACCGCTTAAGTAACTTGTAACGCATGTGTCATAATTAAAAGAAACAAAACATTTCGTGTAAGTTTAAGAAAAAATGTGAATGTGAAACTGGTTTAATGGTACAGAGTAGTAAATGATGAAAGTATTCATCGTTTATTTACATCGGTATATTAATAATTCATTTCAATATAGATTTAGTATATATCTAAATACAAACGTTATAAATGGTCGCTTGATAAGTTGCTGCGTTCAACATCTTCGACTTCATAGACATTTATAATCAGGTGGGATTGTTGTCAAGCAAACATTTTTATTATAAAAAAAAAGTATTCAAAAAGTCAAAAGCATTCTAATCGCTTCATGCACTCATCAATTAATGACCTTGTAAGAACCGTCAAAAGTGATAAACTCATAAAACATTTTGAAACGCATTATTACAATAACAGGGTACAGCTCTTTTCAGAACTGAGCTAACGTGTGCAATCTTCTGTTAAGGTATGTATTGAAGAAGGCGGTGGCCGCTGCCAGCTTTAATGATAAACTTCATAAATTACCGACTAAAATGAATAAATTATTTTTTAATGATAACAATCGGCACTGTAAATTTGATCATTAGATGTCCATCCAATTAATTTATTATTTAATGTATAACTTTTGATCGATATATAAATCAAGCCCATGGGCCATTTATAACAAGATCGATCGATTGGTTTATTTTGGGATTTGTATCCAAAACTTTTTTTCATCTTTCGGAACATAATCATGAGGTTTGAGAATGTGTAGTTTTGCTGCCTACCTGAATAACTGAGAGATCCTGTACGTGATAAGTTATAATATCTTCAATTGCATCCATTCAGTTTGTATCAGAGTATTGGGCCGTTTCCATCCAGCGAATATCCGCGATCATCTTCAGGTCTTCAATCCACCTACTGAATTACGTATTATGTTTTTAAGCCTTTTAAGTTTTGTTTGAGCCTTGTATCATAGTCGGGGAACCTTGTTCATCTACAGATTTCGTAATTGTATATTCGGCTAGTTAGACATAAGCCCTTAATTAATTACTCTCTATCATTAACTATTCTTGTTTTCATGAGCTTAACCCGTTACCAGTATCAGGATCCAAACAACAGTGGACAGGACTGACTTTTTATATATCTTTAAGAACATCATAATGAACCCTGAGGTATGGTTTTTCATGATGTTTATGAGACCATCTTTGAAATTAGTGATAATTGAAATCTAGGCATAAATTCGGTAAATTAGAGACGTGTATAAGATTAAAATCCTGGTCATCTTAGTGGGTGAGTAATTTCAAAACAAATATAATCAGTGTTTAACTGAGATTACTAATCAATGGCACAAAAAACATAGATGATATACCAACACATATCTACTGTCCCCGTAAGATATAAAATATTTCACATAAATATATTTTGCCAAAATATCAAATGCGCTTGTTCATAGTATTATGTTGGTATTAATGTATTGTTGAGGTGTTTAATAATTACACAATTTAATTTTTATTTACTGAAAAATGTTGCAAGCTTACAAAATTATGAATGCGTGGGACTTGTGCAAATGTTACAAATTACTTATGTTACCTCGTTATTATAAGTTAACTTACGTAAATTATTTTTACGTAAATTTCTTGGAATGTTTCGCAATGTAGTGTGTCATTGCGGTAATAAAATAATTGTTAAAGTTGATATTATTACTTTATGCGTATTTAGTATACCAACCTCGTGGTATAAGTTTATTGACTATACCGTTTAATGCTGGAAGTGAAATTTTTTTTTTTTTGCGTATACTATGTACAAACACTTTATGAAAGACAAATAATGTATTTGGTGTTACGGCCGTAAACGGCGGTGATTGTTTACCTTTTTCGTTCATCGTTTTCGTGGGCCTTCAGCTCGTTAGTCGGTTTTTGTAATAAAGAAAATATAATTTGCCTTGATGAACGAACTGAACTGATACATGAAAGCCTTGATATAAATAGTTATATTAAATATTTCCATGTAATTAAATTTTCTCAATGATGACAAAAAACTGGAAGCCAACAATAGGACAATTAAGGGTAATTTCTTTTTAACAGTTTATTCTTTGTTTAATCTAAAATTTGTTTCTTTAGTACCTATTTTTCTTGTTGGAATATTATTTACCATTTCGCGCGTGATGTTCTGTTTAAGACACATTCAGCATTAGGACAACTTGTTTTGAACACAAATAATTTTATAAGGCGCTGTTGGTCCGTTAATGAATTTCAAAGATTGTAATGTTATTTGTAACAGCTAAATTTAGATAAATTAGAACGAACTGGATGATACAAATTTTAATGATTGTGACTACAGAACCTGAGATACATCACATTGATTTCTTGGGTATATTAAACATTATCGTAATTTTAAATACGAATTTGGCAAACAAAATTAGATATTTAGCTGTTACAAATAACATTACAATCTTTGAAATTCATTAACGGACCAACAGCGCCTTATAAAATTGTCTATCTAGACAGTATTTGATTCAGTCGGAAATATGAGTATTTTTGTTATATAGAGGTATAGATGTAATATTTTGTGTTCGCGCTCTCAGTGCTGTAATTGCCATATCTTACAAATCAAACTTTTAGTTAATTATAAGATTATAATTATAAGACGTAAATTATAAGTTTCACGGTTATCAAAGCATTTACAATTAGTATGTACGCTAATTATCATTAATTGTATTTAAATGAATAATATTTAAACAATTTCATGCGGTATTATTAGGTCGCTCATGGTTAGTTTTGCGACTCTGTTACTGTGCCTTACCAGAAGATGAAATGAGGGGACTTCTAGTTTTGTCCAGGTAAACACATTGGGGACTGAATATGTAAGGTACCTGCATTAAGACGGGATCCCGTAACCTAACAATATGTAACTGAAAGTTACCGATGAGGTTTTAATTGTATATATCCTTCGTAATCAGAAAATTCGACGGAGCCGACCACATTGTTTTCTGCATGTCGACTATAATAATCTCATCATTCTCATCTGTAAGATTGTAGAATATTCGTGTTGCTTTGCTTTGCATCATAATATGTACCCAATCATCTTTCACGCAGTAAACGTTTATTTCGTAAAGTTATTTTTAAGAGCACCAGTTTCATTATTGGAAGTTTAATTAAACATGTCCATGTGTTATTTATAGTTCAGCGTAAATTATTTTCCTTGGAACAATAGTCTGTTAAAGTCCGACTTATAAATTACAACTTAACTACATGACATTAAGGTATAATATTTTCTAAAGGTGAGTCCATTAAACACATGTTATGGACTAAAACTATTCAGATATGAATTTGTTTTATACAAAGACATTTTACTAATACCTCACTTAAATATTATACAGTTAATCTCAACCGTAAAACAAAACGGCGTTTACCAATTGACTTATTTATTATAATAAAGAATTTAGATTATGAAATGTTTTTTTCGAACTTGTTAATTGAAATAAATTAGATATATTCCATATTTATAAGTCGTTTGTGCTATCGATATTACGAATCGATTCGTTCTTATAGATCAAGTTTATAATTGAAAGATTGAACGCTAGCCGCGGCCGGCGGCGTCCTTCGGCGTCCTGCGCCTGGTATATTACAACACGCATCAATACACCGATGTCAACATGATGTGATTCAATTAAATTATCTTAATTAACTTTGAGTTGTTGAACAAGATGCCTCTTTCGATATGTTTCATGCTCATAGGAGCGAGCAGTTCGTTATCCTATCCTCGCCTTGCACAGGACTCTGGTAGGAAATGGTAAGCGCTGCTAACATTTGTAAGTACAAAACAAGAGCAGGATATGTCGAAACGGTGCAGGTTAAAGAGTAACAAGACTACCATGTACCGCGTTCGATAAACTCAGATATGTATCTATGAATCTTCGTAGCACTCAGCCTCTTCGTACATCTTTATTAGAAAAAAGACTATATTAGATATTTACGTTCAAGAATGCAGTCAAAGAAAACAATATTTCCTTATACGTATTTTATGGATATTTATTTGTTTGTATTATTGAATTGTTTAGTATGATATGTATATTAAATTAATATAAAATAAAAAGGCACATTTGTTTTGTCTTTATATCGCCTTGAATAGATTCAGCGTTCTTTTACGGGGCTTAGAGTTTGTTTTTGCAATAAGGTACCAAAGTTGATGCGTGAGTTACCCACTGGAACTTTTAAACGACGTGTTAATATACAGCTTATAGTAAGTGGTAAAGCTTATGGTAAAGGATATTATGTTGTAGATGAATATATTAATGAAAAGGACACAGAAATAACAGTGCCGTGTTGTTTTAAAAGGTTTCGCCGTTTCCTCTACTCAATGTGAAAGCATCTTTACGAAACGTACGCATACATACAATACGTAACACGATAAAAACAAAAAACAAAATAAATTTAAACTCAACATAATTTTAATTACTGAGGTATTCTGTAAATACAACTCTAGTAGTAGTAGTAAAATTATGTTGAGTTTAAATTTATTTTGTTTTTTGTTTTTATCGTGTTACGTATTGTATGTATGCGTAAGCACTAAGATTTGCTCGTCTGTCTTAACGTTTGATGTTGTGGGTCTACCGGATGAGATTTCTAAATGAAATAAGTACATATGATTTAATTTTTTTGTAATTCTTCCTGTTATATTTCTGTGTTTGAAATAATACAAAAAAATTGTTAAATGGACTTGCAATTCAACACCTCGCATATTTGAATTTTCCCGCACATCGATAATGGAATACAGTCGTAATATTGGAATATAAATGAGTGTATTACATAGCTGTATGTAATTTTAAATAATAAACGATAAGTAATAAATGATAAGTAAATTGTAAAACACAATCATGGATGTCACTGGAGTCAATAAAACCAATAAATTATTCTCCGAACCAATTGATTTATAATAAATTAATGGGATCATTAATTTCCTTTGATGCTTTTGTGACCCAGATCCATAATATAACATTTGTTGAATATTATGTTTATTTTCTTATGTAAATGATCACTGATAATAATATTTATTTACATGTTCTTAAATGACTATAATGATGTTATATAGAATATAAAAATAAAATATTGTTTTAGGAAATTATTTACAATATATGAAAGAAATTGAAAAAGAAAAAAACACTAACAAAAAAGTTCATTTAGTTGTGTATATAAGGATTCTGTAAATAATTTTGTTTTCTTTGTTTATAGAGAGTCGGACAAACTTCAGCATTTTTGTAAACCAAGTTAATAATATTATTATACTTATTTACGCTCATACTAACTAAAAATACATAAGGTGTAAGATGTTGGCATTTCTTTGTATCTAGACTAAGTTATATTTTACTGTTGTAATTAATTACAACAATTTTTAGCTAATTTTAAGGCACAAGGCACTCTTTTCAAATGGTTAAATAATTTTTCAAATAGGTGAAGTGGTTTTGGAGATTACTTTCCGCGTTTACACAAACTCAAAAAAAAGTGTATAACATTAGATTAGATTTATCATTTTACCAATACAGTTTATAACATATACTATATATAATCACACACAATCATGCACAATATATGAAATTGTGCTAAGAATCAGATGAAATTTAATGATCTCCCTTTTTCTATTTTTGACATCGAAAAGTATCAAAAAGTAGACGAAAAAAGCATTAAAGCTTTTGTATATTAAAGTCACGTGAGTCTTTAAGGAAAAAATTTAAAGAAATAGTTGTACTGACTTGTAGCCTGGTAATATGTATTTATACTATAATAGTGTTTATTAAAAAAGTATGTACAAGGAGAAAAGTAATACAAACAACCATGAAACAAGAAATAGGCATCGTTTGGTTACGTCTTCTTTAAGGTTAAACTTTCTTTAATGGGGCTTGGAATTAATAAGGCAATGAGGTTTCAATGTTGAAACGTGATTTACCTATTGAAACTTTTTAGCGAAGCATAAAAGCACATCTTGTACGTAAACGATATTTGTGACAAGGACACTTGGATATAACAGTGGCGAAATCAATGCCGCAGAAGTTAAAACTGACATTATAATTATATGTCGTTTAAAAGATATGCTGAGGAGTTTATTTCGAAATTCACCGATTTCCATAAAATAAACGTAATCTTTTGTAGACGATATGACGTAATCAAATTGTGCCAATCGACATATTGTCATCATATGTAGGTGTATTTAGTACTTTTAGATCCGTTTATATATTAGTTTTATACTTTTATAATACAGCAACACACGAACTGTATGCCTTTCTACTTGAACGTCCATGGAAAAGGTATTTAAACAAGTCATATGATATTGTTATAAAAATTCC
>DWPT01001591.1:0-18244 GCA_018251895.1 Agathymus mariae mariae
TACGCAAAGTCCTACCACCAAGCAGGCTGGCTTCTGTCGCCTCTTACGACACCCTGTTCTGCCAGCGTGGGATTGGGTGAAGTATTCTAGGCCGCCCCAATACGGCAAAATAAAAATTTAAATAAAATGTCAAACGAGTAAATGGACTTCTCGATTATTATCAAAAGTCAGTGGTTACCCCTATCATGGCTGTCTACCATCTGTAACACAAATGTATTGTCGGCTAAAATGGCAGCGGTGAATTCCTTGGCATTTCGACACGGGAGCAGAAACAAGTTGAATCTTTGCACAGTTAAAAAAAAAGCACAGCTAACCATATAAGTCAAGTTGACTTTAATTTAAGCATGGATGCTTACATCACTATCTCTTCCAACTGCGATTCCTTTCACCACCGCTTTTTTATCACTGTAATATGTATGTTTAAGTATACATACATTGTATTTTCAATCATTGCTAACGAAACAACAGGATACAAACTATTTCATATCTAGTTACAAAACTAGAATCTATCTACAATATAGCTATCCGTCTGTCTATTACTATCTACATCGATCTATTCTACTCGTCCCTCCGCGTCGCACGAACGTGGAATACTTCCACGGTTCGTATTTATTCAAGTGTATGATCGAAAATGCATTCCTGCGAGCGCAGACGCCCACCGACAGAGCACAGACTATAAATACAGAAAAATAATACACGGGGAAAAATATCAATGAGAATGCTACGGCCATGCCCGCAATAAGAAAATGTTATGAGTTACGAATTGGTACAAATGACAGCATTTTTGTAACTATGATTGAGTTACAGACAAACATGAATTTTGGATGTATGTACTTTGGGTATTAAACCACTCATTGTAGAAGTCAATACTCAACCTGACTGTTTTTTTTTACTTTCATTCGTTCTTTCCCTATCCGCAAACGTTCGACGTAACTTACTGACTTTTACTTAATGTGAACTCCTTCACTTGCCCTATCAATACAATTAAATTTCCTATCCATTTCGAGATCGTAATGCACGATTCGCGAGATGACAAATTTCAACAGTTCGAGATCTTGGTATACTTTTACGAGCATAATTGAATAATGCAAATAATACCAACCAACAATAAATTCTACTTGTGTGTCCAATAGGATTTACCATCAGGAACATTGCAGGAAGCAACTTTATTGAATACATTTTTAGTGATCATAGGGAACGCTTATGCAACATTCGATGTTTCTCTGTCAGTCAAATACTTGCAAGAATTTTATTGCGTTGCTATGAAATTTGAAATGTCAATAAGAAACGAATATTTCCTATTCTAAATGCGGTTTCATTACCACAATAAAAATTGACAACAATTTTGTGATATCGCAAATCTTATTATTATGTCTCTGGAGCAACACGACTGGAATCGGATATCATATTTAAAGCGTTAACTTCAAAATAAGACAATGTAACAAGCCTTAACAATTAAAAAAGCGTTCAACTTAACAATTTTAAAGCGTCCTGGCACAGTGTGTTTTTGTAGATGAAAAAGCCAACGCGACTGTTAAATGTACTTTTCAAGCATGTTCTGCGGATAACATTAGCGACATATACCTAACTTACGATATCGTAATAAAGTCATCGAGTCATTTGTACACACGCCCTCCATGTATTTACTCTACAAGTCATAATCGACGCAAGGCGTGCCCGTCTGTGTGTTTATAACAATTTTATAACATTTTAAATCGTCATTCCGTTGTAAAAGGTTCCGCCGTCGTTCTAACTATGTACGTTTTGTTTCTATTGTTATTGTGAATGTTGTTTATGCCTTTACTTTTATAACTGGTTTCTTCATTAAGTATCTCTATTGATAGGGTGACCATCGATTTAGTTATAGCAATTATTGGTTTGATAATAACAGGAGTCAATGACCCTAACGAAACTCTATGTCGGTCAGATTTTGTGTTTGTTACGAGTTTAGTCTGATGTTACGATTATATTTAAGAATTACGATCTTGAAGTATTACATCGCTAGCAAACTGTGGTGACCATTGATTCTGGATTGTCACTAGGTACTTGCTTATTAATTATCGGCTTTGGACAGTGATAGGGTTCTTTATCTAGCTACCTCTCCCCATCTAGGATAAACCGTGATATGTACGTATTTCGGTCGCAGTATAAAAGAGCCGTTTCCTTCTTGGCCGGCGACACGTCGATGATATTACAGACGTCCACAGGTGGCGGTGACTACCGACCATCTATTAGCCAATTAGTTATTAAGTAGATATTAAAATGTTTAATTCTTGTGCATCCTTGCTTCAGTTTACATGTATTTTCTAAATGACGTCGGCTAGCCAAAAGATGTCTGGAAAATATTCCTTTTTCTAACACTGAATTTATTGATTAATTACTGACATATTTTATTCCTTTATTAGTATACAGTATAAAATCATTTTGTACTGAATTAATAAAATTAGACATTTGGTTTCACAAATTCAAATTTAAAACTATTTAATAATTTAGGTATTTTGTAACACACACTTATGTACATAATTTTTTGCTTCTACTAACGTTTCAAGGAACTTTTGTAACATTGAGGAGAAGAAACGGAGAAAGAAACTCCTCAGCACATGTTTTAAAAACATACGTACGTACATAGTACGACTAATATTATTCACACATATTTATTACAAAGTAAATTTTAACCTGCTCGGAATTGGTTACTTTAATAAGTATTACCAGCAAACTATGCTTTAACACTACTTTGAAAGTTCCAATAGATTTTTTTTTAATATAAACACAGTTTAAATTAGTAATACATGTCTAGGATCCCAACATCGATGCTTACATTGATGATACATAAATATCCGGGCCGTATAAATAACGAATAGAACCTCTGAAGGCTCTATAAATAGCCCTAAACGCATTACCATGCAACGGTCCAGCTCCATGTTGGCGGAGGTCCAAACACGGAGAGAAGTTGACTATAAACCTCTCAAATACACGGTACACAATTACGGTGCTTAATGTGGTAAGGGTCAATGTGTACCTTTTATTCAAACGTGAAAGATGTCATTGCATTATATATAATGTCCACCGTTATTATTTGAGTAAGGTATTGATTTCTGTGTAGAAATACATCTAGTTTCAAAATCATTTAATCATTGAGCTATTTTGTAAATACACTCATGCACGTCATTTTTTTGCTTCTACTACCGTTTCGAAAAGGTGCTTTGACATTGAGGGGAAGAAACGGCGAAGGAATTCCTCAGCACATATTTAAAATAACATATGGCAATTGCAAATTACAGAACTGGTTTCGACACTGTCATTTCCAGGGATCCTTGTCATTAATATACTCATCTATACCATAATACCCTTCATTTATAAGCTGTGCTTTTTCATCTCACTTAGAAGTCTGCAAACAAGCATAAGAACTATTTAATTTTAAGTGTTTTAGCTGCGAACGTCCCTAGACGTCTGGGATATTAGCGGTGTCGATAATATGTCGTCTGTCAAGACGGAAGCAGTAAATGTGTTAAAACTTTCGAAAGCATCAGTTTAAAAATATTTATCAATTGATTTTTAAATTCCACCTGAACATTACGCTGTAATTCCGTTTAGAAGCAATCATTTCCGCTAGTTTTACTCTATTTTATGTTTTTATGCAGTGACATTCGCTGTTCTGTTGAAAATAGGAAATGTTTATAATGGTACTCGGTATAGTATAAAGCGATCTAAGGTTAGAAAAACAATATTAAAAGCATGTAACAAGCGTTAATTACTAGATGTTTACGGGTTAAAATGACATTAACGATTATAATCAAGTAGTTAATACAATATTTAATAACAATTTTGTTATTACGTTGCAAATATACACACATTTTTTTTTTTATAACTAGGGTCCGCCATATGGCCACAGTTGAAATAAATAATTAATATTCTGTTTCGATTTTTTTTATTCATTACGTTAAACCTCGTCAATAGTTAATGAACAAAAAAGACTTGTTTTTTATTTATCTATTTTTACACAGATAATGACTTTAATATAATATACTCTTAAATACGTAAACAGGTATTCGTTGACGTTATGAAAATAAATGCATATAACTTTTTCCTTAAAACGTTAATTCCGATATCCACTGTTAATTTTATTACAATACTCGGTTTTACCCGCAATTTTGTCCGCGTTGGCTTTATATTAGTTCTAAAGAGAAACGCTACACGTGTGAGTAACAAAAAAGCAATAACCTCATCTGTCATTATACTTGCTCCATAGAATGATTATTAAATTAGCCATCAATTAGTGCATTGATAAATAATTAAATGCTACAACTATAGGAACATATTATTATTGGTATTATTATCTTTCCGTGAAGCCTGCCTGGCTAGCTTCCACCCTCCTGCTCGGGTCAGCCGCCAAACGATTCGCCGTGTTCCGAATGGGTCTTGAGTGCCAGTACTTTCTTTCTCACCTTCTCATTTCCTGGCCGAGAACGCATCAGTGATACCTTTGGTCTTGCTGATGTCAATAGGCGACGGTGAACACATACTATCAGGTGGCTCGTCTGCTCGTTTGTCGGCTATTACCATAAAAAAAATACGACGTCAACTGATAATGTTTTAATGCACCAGTCCATAATAATTTCTAATAAGTATCCAAAATGGGCGTCGAGGTCTAGATTGGAGCCTACGACGCGGGAGGGCTGTTTTATAGCAACTGCATGTTGCTACCGTTAGCTTTATTGTACAATGCATTATAATTTAATGCATGCTAAAAATAACTTGACCCAAATTTTACAGTGCACTGTTCAATAGTTAAAGCAAGATTACTTACGATGCAATTTTATTTAAGAATATTTTTGTTGAACGCTGACAGATAGCCGCCATTTTGAACGTTATTTTGACGCCATGTTGGATTTGTCTAAACAGCGATTGATGTACGGCACAGATGCATTATTTAAATCACTTTCTTGAAATGTATTTCGTAACCGGAATGGTTTGTCAGTGACGGAAAATTATGAAGCTTGGACACGAAGTTTCTGTTAAATTATATTAAAGCACGTTGAAAAATATAAGAGAGTTAAAAAAAGTAAAACTGTATAGCAAACGAAAACAATAAATTGCTATAAAGACTCCCAGTTATCACCAATTCAATCGAAATGAAACAAGACTCTAATGTGTAAGTCCTAAAGAGGAATCGCTTCTTTAATAAATTTGTTCTGTTCAAACACTGAAACTACTTTTAAATAGAAATAGATATTTCGATGCAATCTTGTAATTTGAACACACGAAATGCAAACAGCATCTGCTACATGCGGTATTACTTGACTGATATACTGTAATTGGAATTTACTGACTACTAAATGTAGTAGTCAGGTGTTAGCTGCCACCATCAACCATATATTATCCAAAGCCATCCAAAAGAGGTCTAGATCTATAGTAAGGGCAGAAAGACAAAAGACGGTAAATAGTACCCTGACACGGTACAGTTGAATTAAATATGTAAAAACTAAATAACACATCAGACAATCAGAACTCGCGATGACTAAACAAATATGAATCCAGCGTCATTGAAGCTCGTATCCTGAAATAATTCACACCGCACTGCTCTGCACATGTGCGTAACTTTATACGCCTTGCGTAAGGGACTACGTTTCCATTGTCGCGGGCGGATGTCGTACGTAGACAATTAAAAACATATTTAATTGTATTTTTAATATAGGTTCTATATTCAAAATCAGTGCATATATTGTTTAGTTAAAACATTTCTAATAACCTCTAACAGGGCTATGAATCCGATGAATATTTGAACACAATTTTTTTTTGTGGACACTGGAAATTGTCGTGGAAAATTTCATTTGGTTGTGTGATCTTATAACGGAAATTTTATGCTCAAAATAGACATAGGCCTGAGAATGGCCTCTTATATATCTAATCAGAAAAAACTTTGTTAAATATTTATATCCACATAAAAAAAAAAAAAACAGAAATATTGTAGACATATATTTAAAATTAGTTTCTCTTTTCGTTATTCAATAATATTATGTTATCGTGTAATCATTAATTTATTAAATAATGGATGCAATATCGTGTATCAATGGAAACCTGAAGAGAGAGATAAACTGTGAAAATGGGTCATCCCATGCTTTCTGTAGGGCGTTTGTTTCGTTTTTACGTCTTTTTTAACACGCGGCGAAACGAGCTCTGTTTTATTAATCAATCACTGTTTTCATACTTTTGACGCAATAAAAATTAATAATCTATCGTCAAGCCGCACGTTATGGAGTGAGTCCAAATTGCTCAAGGTTGTTCAGATAAACAATAATTCGAAGAAATTATTATTGATAAAATTGGTTATAATGTCCACATTGCAATAGCACAATGTATTTTACATCCAATAATAACTACTCCGAAATAGGTTCACACAAAACAGGAGATTAAATATTTAAACGGTGATTATTATTTGTCACACAGCCTAAAAGAATACAAATTTGTTTCAGCAGCTTACCAATTTCCTTTTCCACGAGTCAGCTTTGATAGTAGTTAATCAGCAAGTAAGTACAATTTTTGAGTATATATATACTATACTCGAAAGTCATGGTACGTGGTCGATGTAAAACTGTCAAAACGGTTTATTAACGAAGTATCACCCCGAGCAAATCTGCAACCTTGACATGGTTGACAAAAAAGCCAAATTGCATGAATTATGACATAAAAGGTTTGCATATCACTATTATTTCTTTCCAAATCAAAACTTAATATGACAGATCATAATTACAGTAATTATTATCTTAATACCAAAAAAAAACACTTTTGACAGATAATTAATACATAAATTGAATTCTTAATTTTATAGTTAACATCGTGTTGACAAACTGAATATGGTCTGTGAGATTTGTGAATTACACTGCTTGACTGAAAAAAAGGTCTAACCGAAATCATTCTAAGTAGGCCGATTAATCGCAGGATTGCGGTAATGTTTATGTTAGACAGATCTTTCCAATTAGAATGAAATATCTATTTTTTATGCATTAAATATTTTCTTATAAATATGAAATAATTAAACATATAACACCATTAAGCATATAACATACGTAATTTCTTCATACACAAACAGTCATTGCCTCCGAGATAAACGCACAATGCTCTGTCTAGGGTTGTTGATAATACTTTGACATATTAAATATAATCTCTTTCATACTTTAATGAATTGTTAACCAGAGAAAAGTGACCGTGGCCAACGAGAATAGCAAATAGCCAGCGATAGCGGGAACTGATGACGTCAGCGGGTAATTTTTATTGTCAGCTAAAACCGTTGACAGCCTGTTAATAGGTTTAATAGGCTGTAGCCTATTAAACCTGATGACAGCCAGAAAAAAGTAACTACCGCCAGCGTAAACTAAATACAGCTTGCAGGAACCGAGAACAGCCAGCTTGAGCTGGTAACAACCACCGCGAACTGACCAGTGAGAACAAACTACAGCCAGCGAAAACAAACTATAGTCCATTAAGTATCTGTTCTTGGAACTTAATTGTTCGTTATGTTACCTATGTTCATACCATCATAATATACATAAGTCTAATATGAGGAGTGCGTGTTTCATTATATTATTCATTTATCGCCCCGAATTTCGAGATTTTATTCATTTATCAAGGTGACAACCCTATCTATGCCCTTATCTAGCTACATTCAGGTCACTTCCTCAATTTTATCGATCGGCTTCTTAATGAACGCTATCTTTGTATTAATAATATTGGGTTTTATGGAGCCGTCATCGGACCTCATGTTCTTTGAAACATTAATTGTTTTCAGTCGCTGACGTATTAAATTTCACAACCATATGAGAATAACTGTTTTATATAAAGTAATCACAGTTGATTGATTAAAAAAAATATTTTCTGGCATTATTTTTTATTGATAGTACCTACAAAAGAATGTGATAATGTATGTCTGTGTAACAGGTACCGAAATATACGCTTGACATTGACCGGTACGCAGAAAAACCTTATTTATTTATTCATCACTTCTGACCCATAAAGAAGAAAAATCTTTTTTTTTACATATGATAAGTTAATGCTTGACAACAATCCCACGTGATGCTCATCATCGGTGTCGTCAAAAACTTCAGTCGCATTTGTTTCAGATACTCACGAGGAAATTAATATTTAAAATAGAGATAACAGTAGTGGGCATATTTTATGACAGCCAGTATGAAACTCATTTATCGCAAAATATTCCGATTTCAAATAGACAAATATTATCATAATTACATTACAATTCAACATCCCTTCTATGTTGTTGCAGCGTTTTCGGGAAAATGACAAGCACAATCACAAGTCGTATCGAATTCCACGTACTGTGTACCGTTTGGGAAACAATAATATGGGTTCCATGTATCGATAATTGTACATAATGCGACCACGCCTCGCCGGTTCAGTTTTCGAGTCTGTGACGTCGAAGTGAAATAAAGACATTGTAATATGGTGACAATGATTTTAGATGTTTGAAGAATAAATAATCTCGGCATTTTTTAGCCCTGTTGCCTAATGAATTCAACGTCAGTCGACTGATCTTAATCTTGTTGGTATAATTAAAAATATAACCGCTGTCAAAAGTTGATAAAAAGCGGGTATAAACAGTGTTGTGACAAAGAAAAATAATAGGTCAAACAGACATCATCGAATAATCTTTCTTCTAGTTCTCATAATTTCGTTAATTCTGAATGATGTTTACGATTTAGTTGGTCGACAATCGTTGTTAATTGCAATTCTATTATTTACCACGAGTGTAATAATGACGCATAGTTCATCATCGTTATCTCAGATGTTCAAATATATGGTTCATGTTGTGTGGACGTCTTTAACCAATAGCAAAGGTTTATTGTAATTGTTCCTTCCGTGCCTTGCCGCTGTCATTTGTACCTGTAACAATTATAAATAAAACTATTAAAGCAAACTCAAAAACTAATTTAATAATAAGTGGCTATAATTCATTATTAAGCAATGAAGGGGTTTATTTTAATAAAGGACTGGCCTGGTTCCGACAAATAAATTTAGTAGTGCTATTTAATGAAAGCAATAATGCAGAGAAGTTTCTTTTTCTGTTTGATCCATGATTTATCAAATGCTTGAGCATTTCTTCGAAACGATAGTAGTGTACGAGTATTAGTGATACCTACATATATGAACAAACAAATTTGAATTTGACTTCTTTACGCGCCCCCCGAAACACAAAAACGTTGATAAATTTTGATATTACTTATTCTTCTCATCCAATCTCGACTGCATCCAATTTTGTTGAAAGGTCCATTTGCTGAATCATAATTAATAATAAATTATCGATGTTTTAATACTAGATGCACGTGTATACGTTAAGCCTGAAATGGCTGTTGTCGTTAGATAACAGCCGGCCTTCGAAAGGCCACCGATTCCGCATAGTAGCAACATTGTATGTCTAGGCCTCCGCAATGATTAGGGGATACACGTGAGATGATATCTTATAGAGGCCTTTAATGTATTGAAGCCAAACTGCATTAGATATTTAGGCCTGATTGTCAAAAAACAGTGTACTAAGTCGCAAAAGCTGTAGTATAGTCATAAAAAAACGTAAATCAACTTAAGTGGCTCAATTTATATATTAGATCCTAAGTGGTTTGGTAGTAAATTAATCAGAACGGACGTTAAGCTCCCGCGGTAGTAAACTGCTTCATACCAGAAAATCATATACCAATTTCACTTAACTGCTTGTACAAGTATTTTATATGCAATGTTTTAATAGAAATAAAATTGTTATTTAATTAACTGTTGTTAAGCATTAATTACTTAAAATGACCTTGGTATCTTAGCGCAATTACTTTTAATGTAATTACTAGAAAAAAGCTCAAAACTGTTCATAGAGAACAATTTTGGTTTGAATTATTTCATTGTATTTATTTTCCAATCCACTTAACGACAGCTTTCTAGATCGTCAAGTCTAGTCTAGTACACACAACATAAGTTATTAACTTCGTAAAATAAACAACTAAACACGAACACACGGCAGATCTAGGCCAATGATTCAAAAAAGAAGTGGCACTCGAACATGGCAAGTTCACAAATATTTACATTAGATAATTTGTTTAAAAAAACCTGGATTCTTTCTGTCGGTCATTGACTCTCTTGGCAGAGTGAAACGCCATGTGTTTTTAAACTGTGCTGTTTTTATAATCTATATTTTTCTTCTCAGCGGGAAACTTGGTTTATGTTGGAAAAATCCTGCCACACTTTGTCAATTTAATTCAGTATGACTTTAAATTCTGATTAGCGGGTTTCTAAGCCATTTGAATACTTTTAACAGCTTAAGGATTATTATTTAATAATTGAAACCGAATATTGTATGAATAACAATAACAAACGCTCACACATAACCCAGCACAAGGATTCTAGCATATGGCAAAGAAACACATGATATCACAAACGTCTCCACTGTAAATCCGAACCTTTAACACGGTAGGCGGATTCATCGCCAATTTTATTATAGGGTCGTCGATATTATTATTGAGCACTACAGTTACAAGCCTTCAAAGCACAAACGCGCTTCCGTACTTTATGACTCATGATGGAATTAGCAATTCTATTATCGATTAATGTAATCCCACGTCTAACCCCCTTAACTAATCCCACCGCACTAGTGTAGCAAAATTTCTGTACAAAGCTAATTATGTTGGAAGGTTGACATTAATAAAAAAGTTTATGTTCGGATGTTGGTTATTTGCGATGATTTTTGTACAGCCATCATGTTTTTTATTTTCGCTATACCCACCCTAAACGCAAATCATGGCTGAAAGAGATCGCTGTCAGCTTATTGTTAGTGAAGTAATTGTGTCTTTCCGTGTGTAGTATATAAATCCGATAAAAAACTTAGCCATTCACTAAATAACCATATACAATGGTTTATCTTGTAAATGTCATTAAAACTGCTTCGAGTTTAATTTAAAACTACACGTACAGAATAGTTTGAATTAAAAAAATACACATCACAATCGCAAACCGCATTTAAGTTCCTCGCTGCAGTGAGTAGCGTCGAAACTAATTTCCTGTAATGTTTCCAGTTGATATATTGAGACGTAAACACTCCGGTCTATTAGCTATCTGGGTTGCCAATTTATTCACCACCTGAGTTAATGGGCTGGAGGTAAGTTATGGTTAATTGCGGCGTGGGTGCGGTGTAAGGATTTTTAGGTTATCATAGTTTACCTTGGATCGTAGATCTGTTTCTAGTCTCATAATTCAATAAATCATATTATCAATTAACGCATTTTAATTATACGTAATGCAATGAAAGAGTCAGAGTGTCTTATTTATGTCAATAAACGACAAAAGAGCAGATAGTTAATCTGATGGTATATGATCACCGTCCCTCGTGACGTCATCGAAACCTTCACCGACACGTCAGCCGACACTCTCCGACACTGCAACCAGATCGGTTTGCATTTCATAGTTGAGTCTAGGAGGATAGTAACTAGCCAGGCAAGTAACAATTCTTATCTACATCCACAGGTACCCTCGGGATAAAACTGGGTGGTAGAAAGTCCAGCGATCTCCAACTTGCTGTGATTAACGCTAACAAACGCACAGACAAACAGACGAAAATACTAACAACTATTGTTTTGTGTTCTATTGCTTTAATAAAGGCCCCTAATAATGTTTTTTTCTCATATATCGTTCATGTAAGGAAAGCGATCAGCTAGAATTTTATTATTAGTACAGATAAATAACGAAGCTGCTCGGTTAAATTATGCTTTTGTTTATAAGTGAAGCGACCAGTTTGCACTTCGTAATCACGAAAGTTAATCATCCACTTAGTTTTACTTACAATGTGATGGTGATTCCTTTTAGGTTACAAAAGCTCATGTGGACGATGGACACTTACCGTCAGGTATTGCATTTTAAGTGTAACTATAATAATGAGAGATTTACAACCGGAAAAACAAACAAGTACGTATCAAAGCAATGTTTTTTCTGTAAACAGGAACAACGCGAGTTGTCAATGGCCCGTCTGTTTTACTAAGAGTTACGTAATTTTAATAATAAAGAATGATTTTAAATAATAACGAGAAATGTTAACTGTTAACGGTCTATTACCTGTGCGTACACTCCTTTGTCCGGGTTTAATAGCCCGGCAAATGTGGACACATTACTGTCCATTATTTGGAACTAGGGTGACGATCATTCTGTGTAAGGGGTTAAATAACTTTGTATTTTATATACATACAACTATAATTAATGTATAAGAACTCGCAACAATTTATCAACGCTAATAATTATTTGAATAATTAATAAATGAAGAAAAACCTGCAAGCAGTTTAATTATTTCATGTTATTATATAATTTGTGTTCTGCACACAATAATAAAAGAAATATCTAACACAGAAACAACCCTGTATTGCGTACAGAAAGAGTAGAAAACATATGTTCAGGTGAAAACCATATTCATACAGACGTATAGTTTCTAATGTACATTCTGTGTTATGGTCACAAGAACTTCAACCCCACTTCCCGCAAACTTGCAACCATTACAATGATAATGGGACCACAAGCTTACGCTTACAATAATGCTTCTGTGTGGGATTCATACATGCATACACACATACAAAACTGTAACACCTATGTTATATCTACTTTAGTGGTCAATAGCAATTTAACGCCACGCACTTCCGCAGGCCATGATAAAAACTATATGAATGCATATTAACCGGGCTCATTCGGGATACTTAAAATATAGTGAATGTCAGGGATAGTGATTTAACTGTGTGTGTATAATATATACATAACGAATTGTGCCTTACCAATAATTATTATAATCGATAGTTTTGCTAAACTTAATTAAGTCTATCGAAAGCTTTCGTTCAATCGATCAACGGTAGGTAGGTAGGTCATCCTACGTTGCGTGCGGCTTGCGATGTGTTCCCGGAACATCATTCGGGAAATAAGTTGAGGGTTAAATCACATTGTAAAATTTTACACGAAACCTAGCATGGTATAACAATATGTTGTTATATTACAATTTTATATAATGTGACAACCATGACGAAATGACGCAACGACTAAAGTCTTTAACGTGACATTTCTCTCGATATTAAAGAAAATTGTAAATTTCTTACATAGACAGCGCGGCTTTCAATTAAGACCCTAATATCCGCTAAAAGCGCCACGTAGCGGAATTGACAAGGAACCAAATTGATGATACTTAAAACTTATTTTGAATCTGTACCACCTCAAGTCCGTTCCGTTCCGTTCCATTGCACTATTACAACAACAAAGATCAATGGGAAAATACAATATATTACAAAAATATAGATTTCGAGATAGGTTTATATTGTTCATACACACACGCGCACTAAAATTCTCTGCATGCATGTGCGTGCGGTGACATGGCCGTACTAAATTAGTCATCACAAACAGAACATTCAATTACTTATTATGTATATGTTTGCTCACTATCAACTAGCCCAACAGGTCTTCTAAGTAAATAAGCATATAAACTGTAAATATGTTTTAATTTAATACACTATATTTAACATATACATATAACACAACAAAAGGAAATCAACAAGATAAAAATTGCTCTCGGTACTGATAAATAACATGATTATGTCATTCCTAATTAAAATAATAACATTATGTTATTTTGTAATAGCCGTTGTATTATTGTGTAATAAATATTGTTATTCTTCTTATATCGACAGATAACAGCGTCGTGTTGTGCCGTATAAGTAATGAGAGTTAACGAGATTAAGTGCATAGAATTTACAAAAGGAAACAAAATTTTATACAGGCGTAGTTCACATGATAATTAATGATGATGTTAATGAGTTAATGTAGTCCTTACAGTCAAATACAACGTGTTTCGTAAAAAAAACATTGTACCTATAATTATTGAATATACGTAATTTTACAACAATGTGTACAACAATTTGCACATCTATAGTCAACCTCAAACGAAAGTATAATCATATTTGGAATTAGTCATAAATGGAATGCTGGAAGACTACGAAGACTATTTTTTTTAGAACGCAAAACAACTAACAGATTCAGTGATGGTGAATTTTCTTATAAAGTTTTTTCTTTACTCTGTAAATTACATATGCGTACTGTTCATAAAAGACTGTGATATGCCACACATATTCAGAACCATAATTATAGTTAAGATTGATTAAATATTCACTTAAAGTCAGCAAGTCAAATTTAAGTCATATGAAAAGGTGACAGGTTTAAAAAGGTTACTTTTTAAAACCGTTTTATGTAACATACATAGAGACTTTTAGTATTCTATACTTTCTGCATAAAGCGATATAGATCGCCGTTTCCTGTCAATTAGGGCACTGGAAACCGCCGGAACCGCTCCCCTCAGTGCCACCGCGGCCTAATTACTACGCCGCAAATTGCAAACTAAATACAGGCATTACACATTTACCCACTTGAATGAGGCGGCCAATATAATAAGTAAAGGCGCGGGAGTGGAACGGACATTACGGGCACTGTTCGGACACTGATCTTTGTCTGTATGAACTGCAGTGATTACTTAATACCTAAACCACGGGCCTATTATCTAAATGATCCATCCGCATCGCTTTCTTTCCGTATATATAGCCCATAACTGAAAATTTGGTTAGTTAACAAATGATGAACTTGACAAAACAGCTAGAATTTATATTTTTTTTTAGAACATAAAACTAAGTTAGTAGCAAAATATGTACCTCTCTAAAATATAAATAAAACCTTTGTATGTACATACAGATATCTTCAATTCTAAATATATATAAGAGCCCCAAAGTTGAAGGTTTTCACCTGAACAATGATATGAACCATCTTACACTGTCTAGACGTCTTTAGTCAATCTTATATAAAACCAAATTCATAAATGTCGAACTTCCAGAACTTTAATGAGATCAATATCAAAATATCTGTATCGGAAGTTTGTCCTACAAAAATAACCTCTCGTTATTGTGTAATCTATGGATCGCGGCCAAAAATGCATCAGTTTACTGGCACGCTGAACGATCCGGCTGTTTATGGATTATGATAAATTGACATTCAGGGCACAGCAAGGGAATTTTCGTATCTAGTCGGAGACGTTAGCAATTTTATTGGACGTTAGAAAAACCACGCTCGCATGCAGCATCAGAACAATTTCATAACGAATCCAAAATAAGCAGATTCTTTGACTCTATAGTTATGTACCGTGCCTCATCATCAAGATTAAGAATTTGGACCCATAGAATAGATGTATGTATAATATATATTATAATATATGTATGTACTTGGCATCTTTCATATTTGAAAAAAAAATATGTAAAGAAAGAATGAATCGTAATGCTTGCATGTAAAGTAAGGTAAGACACAGATATTAAAAACCTTATTTATTTAAAATCAGTAGATACTAAAGCCATGTTGTTATGATAGATACAACGCCACGTTCAGGAAACAGGAGTTAGGAATCGATTATGATTATGATGTTATAAATTTTTATGTCTGTGGTTTATTGCCTAAACTTACCCACCTTCGACAATCAATTGTCAAGTAATTCTCATCCAATTAATCTTCTTAGCCTTAAACCAGCCAATACCGGGAGAATCTTGACTAGAATATCGAGTGATTGCATCGAAGCAATTTATCGATTTTCCGGGATCACGATCGAGGCCGTACTATCAACTACCTCGAAAACCAGCTGATAAAGTTATATAAATCTAACGCACTTAGATCGAACTAATAACAAAAATATTAATTCAACTACATTGACACTACGAGTATGTGACTTCGCCCTGAATTCACTTCGAAGTATTGAATTACGATACTATGACTTCCTGTAGCTTTTGAAATTTAAACTATAATGTGATATTCGAATTTCAACTTTGTTGTACCGGTATTGCGTCACTTGATCCTTGATTAGTTAGTCATGGGTAACGTAGACACATAACCTTATTGTAATTAATAACTTATTTGAGGAGTTATATTATAATAATGTTATACACAAAGGAAGTAACTCAAGGTTATACAATCTATTCGATGCCGTCTAAGGATACTTACATATATCCAACCTAAAACGTTTTCATGTAACTAACAAATATCATTAAAATATAATTTATTGTGCATACTAAAATATTAATAATGATGATACAAATTAAAAATCAATATATATTTATAGAAAATATAAACATTCGCCTTACAAACTTTTGGGTGAGGAACAAACGCGAGTAAGTATGTATCCTCAGAAATCAGACACATCTAAATCCGCCGTGAGACATGAACATGGTTGGTCCATAAATATATTATAGCTAAATTTACCATAATAATAATACATGATTATGTTATAATCATTCGCATCATAAGAATAAAATTAAACATAATACTTATCATTGTTTATGATAACCAATTGTGGTTAAATTTAGCATAATTATTATTTTGGAACCATTGATTACAATAAAATTAACCAAACACTTAACATTTATCTTACCTTGTAATCCACTGTAAGATTTTACGTGGAATTAGATTTCGATACCACGGTTGTTTACCTAATTACTGTAATGATATATGAGACTAGGTATTATCTGCTTGTGGCAACTTAAGCGATCGATAATTTTATCTGACCTTGCGTGCACTCGCAGTGGGATAGGAGGCCGTTGATGGCAAAATTGTATAATTTCTCTGTCGCTTTCAGTGACAACTCATTTCTATTAATGCCCTCTGCGATTCCTACCCTTTATTGGCAAAAACGCAGCGCGGGAATACCTTTCAGCCTTCCTTAGTTACAGGCATAATCCTGGTACATTTCGGTGTATAAATATAATCAACCCTCAGTCTATACCCATTTTAGCTCATAGACCTCTACTACAGACTATAACTTACCCAAGATTACAGTCTCGTTCCTTTCAGTCAATGCCAAACGCATCGTTTCTCCTAATGACGGAGGTATATTACGTTGGTTCGTAAACGAAATATCGCTTTCGTTTGATGGCTAGTAACATGTCGACGTGACTCAGCGGCAACTTCAAAAGGGCATACTGCACGACCTTTCCCTGAATCTGATGCTGTTGATGATAAACTATAGGGCTGGGATACAAGGAAACTTTGACAAGCTGTTATTTTTGCTTGCCGCTGCTTTTGCTTTCTTTTAAAAGCCGCTAAATAGTTTTACAGATTGAAGGACCTTCGCAGAACGGTTCTTGTAATCGCAGCAAATTAAATTTGACATCTTTGGCTTACTTTACGCTGATGTGAAAACCAATCACTTCGCGTTGCTGTATGCCATCAAGCAAATTGTTATGAATTTATGAAGTATGTCCCCTCCGGACTAGTATTTAGACACATTGAAAAGAAGACATCGGTACTGTCAAACAATCTTTAAGACTCTACATAGGTTACGGAAGCCAGCCGAATGAGTTTCACATGTCACAGATGAATATTATACATGGAACTGCATAACATGCAACCCGAAGCGTAAGAAAAATATTTAAGCCGACGGTCTGACTGTAATCTCTGGCTAAATTATTATATCTAAGTCTTGCTAAGCATAATCAATGTTAAGCTTTCCAGTTTTGGCAACAATTATCGTGAGAGCAAATTGATTGGAGTGCTAATCCTACTGTTCGATTTCATCCTTGGTTAACTGATTCTTCTTAAAGGAACATCACGGAAGTATTGCCGTCTCGCTTTAGGATATCCGTCCTGGTTTGAAATGAATTTATAGTAGTTTTAATGAGAATAGTATACGCATTTAACTTCTTTGCTAGGGTCTGGAATCCTGTGGGTGTTCTGGATGTTATAATTTTTTTTTACGTAAGTGGGTAATAGACAGAATCCCTAATTAAGCAGAGCTAACATTTATTTTTGTATCGAACAATCAAATTATATCGAAATTCTCGCCTGATACGCTAATTATATCGATGCCTAATATCGCAACAAAAAGGCTTCCAAGCATGTATGACTTATGTTGCGACTTCGTGGTCTAATAAGTTGCCGGGTAGTAAGAAAAGTAACAGACGAAGATAAGAAAGAGAAAGAAGAACCTGATTGCAGTTTTATTATAATGCCACTGGTTATAGTTTTTTATTCAAAAGTAAAGGTGTATCACACTGGCAGGAAACATAAATATTAACCACATTTTTGAATCTAATTCAATGTTTTGTATTTAGGGATGTTATGGATATGACATTTCGGATCCGGATAAGGATACGGATATATGAATAATTTTTAACCGGTTTCGGTTACGGTTCTGGATATGAAATTATTT
>DWPT01001592.1:0-18244 GCA_018251895.1 Agathymus mariae mariae
AAACTAGTTTTATTATTTTTTATACCCGAAATATGCAGCAAGTTGTAGGGTGCCTAATACTTTTGGCCAAGGCTGTAGTTTGTATGGATCTTTGTTAACGAATCCGTATATTCAATAGGTATATTTCTTGAAACTTTTGATGGTCCAATAACTACAGAAAGTTTTATTACTTTCTATATGTATTTACATAAGAAAGTGATTTTTTATTCATAATTTACAAGCTATCTAATTGGATCTAATCTCTGGATTGTTGTTCTAGGTTTTGTAATGATTTGAATTAGTAATTTAATAATAATAAAAAAATATAAAAAAATCACACTGGATTTAATCTCGAAACCCGGGATGTGAGATCGCCTTTGTAAATCTCTGCTGAAAGAACACGGTCCTTAAGTTCAGTTTCGAAGAAAAATAATTAACTAACGAGATTTTGAATGGAAGATAGTTCTACTTGAGATGTTATATTTCAAATGGCCATGGATATGGACGCACTTTTGTCCACGTACATATTGTAGGATGGTTGAAAGATCTGTATATTAATACGTGAAGAGTAATATTTGTGCCCCGTTTTCTTCTATATATGCTGACCGATTTCCCTTACCTTTTTTGTTTAGCAGCTATTAACGAGCCTTAGTCTTATCAAGAAAAAAAAAATGGAACCTTGCTAATGATAACGGTGGAGAAACAAAATGATAATAATAAATATAAAATAAGATTCACCTCGTAGTGTAAGAACAGTCTGTTCGAGATCATTTATCCGTTGCTGATGTGCGGAAGTCGGCGTGGTCTCCAAAGAATTAACTCGTAGAGTCAGTTGCATGTTTTCTTCTTTGAGCATGTCGCAATAACTGAACAGAAAATGAATCGAATAGGTATCTAATAGTTGTTGTTCAATCGTCCTTCCTTTTTTATGTAAGTAATTATGATAC
The DNA here is from genome assembly GCA_018251895.1 of Agathymus mariae mariae. Classification (NCBI taxonomy): domain Eukaryota; kingdom Metazoa; phylum Arthropoda; class Insecta; order Lepidoptera; family Hesperiidae; genus Agathymus; species Agathymus mariae. The sequence goes on from DWPT01001592.1 coordinate 927, forward strand.
AGCCATACACTATTCTAAAATATAAACAATTTGAAATGAATCGTAAAAGTAATTTATTTCTAAAAGTATTAAAATTTGTTGTTTGATTTAAATAATTTAAGATTATACGGTTATATAACGTGCATGGATTAGCAAAACAGTTTTATTATACTATTAGTACTCAATATGATAACGGTAAAAACCTTTTCCAATATTCTAATTCAGGTTTTACGTCGCTCGAAGTATTGAGAGGTGTTCGAATCTGGGACTCCAGTAGAGTTGACTCCAGTTTCAGAACCTGACCCTTTAACGACGTTATCTCCGCTAAAGCCTTCTCGTATTCTAACACCAACGGTTCATTGCCCTGGTAAAATATAAATTTAATATTATTATAATTTTTTTTACTCCTTTTTTCCTAAATCTTTCAAGAACATTCGTGTATTATGTTGATGAATATTCATAACGTACGTATATATATATATAAAAATCTGATTATATACAGATATGTGACAATAATCTATAGGGTGCTGACAAGCACGTCAATTCTGTAATCTTCCAGTACAAACAGTTGATTCCGCTGTAATAGTAGTGTGAAGTTTAATTGTTACCTAATTCATAATGAATGGTTTAACATAATAAATAATAAAATAGTTATATTAATCACAATATTTAGTCCATTTTTAGCAATGTTTAATCATTATTATAGCATTATATTAATCTCAAAATTCTACTGTAAAATCTACATCTACATCTACATCTAAATCTGTGAATTTGATGTGTGAGATTATAGAATGCGCAGGTCTCAGCTTTGCAATAATCATAATTATAATCGACCCAAAAATCAAAACACTACTAATAAGAATCATGAAACTACAAACGGTAGCAAGATAAATTTGCAATTATATATAGATGTTTGAAATCTTCAGAGATTACGTACTTATGAGCTCTCGTTTGCTTTAGGAATTAATAAAGTAAACATTCACACACATCCGCGAACTAGGTTTCACTGTTGCGCATGACATGGGACATATTGAAATACCACATTACGACCAACCACGACTCGAAAAAAATCTTTTTATTTATCCGTCGCAATCAGCCCGGTCCGGAATAGAACCCGGGACGTGTCACTCGGGAATCGGGGTCACTGCCTGCCGGGCGGTATCGACTGCTTTTAAAAATACCTTTTCGGCGACTTCCAGTGCAGCTATACGTCGTTGCTGGGCCTCCACCCGGTCGAGGAGAGCGCGCGTCGAGACCGGCGGCGCGGACGGCGCGGGCGGATACATCGACTTCTCTGGACGCTCATCGTCTTGTTTCTCTATCGCTGGTCCGGCTTCGTCTGTAGTGTTTGCTGAATTTATTGACGCGTCTTCATAAGTAACATTAATATCGGTCATTTATTACTGGTTATTGATATTAATTAATCGAGATATATTAGATATTAAAATTAAAATTATTATATACTAAATTGTGACTTAAAATGTAATATTTCAAAGTTTTGTATTTCAATATGTTACTTATATTCGATTTATGTTTTATTTGTAGGTCCACTGAGTGATAAGTTTTAACCGTCTGTCATCGATTTAAACGTATTAATTTCTTCAAAAAAAATATCACAAGATATCTTACTAACTTCAGAAGCATATATAAAATCATGTAATTGTCTTAAATGAAGATTTTGAACTCACTCTTCAGTTCAGACAGTCTTAGCATAAGTACCCGTTTTTCTTTTTCCAGTCGCGACAAGGCGGACTTTGTAAGATTCAGACTGCTTTTCAGTTTTTTCTCTTCTTCACACTTTTCTTCGTAACGAGCTTGCCATTTCTCCGCTGTCTGTTGCGCTCTGCAAGAAGCGATAAAAACATTTAAACTACGAGTACCATTATTACAGCGTCAATGAATATCAGTAAAACAAACAGCATGAGATACTTTATAAAATAAAGTGTTCAAGCGTATTGAACTGCCGTCGATAGCTTGGCGGTAATACATAATAAATTATAAAAAGAAATTATGTTGACCTTTTCCATTTATCCCAAATACCAACGGTGGACTGTGCGTCTCGTCGTGCGCTCGTAAGCTGCGCTTGGAGACTAGCGATCTTGTTCTGAAGGGCTGCGGATTCCGCTGTTGTTAATTTGCTGCCCGATGTCGTGCTGAAATTATTGGGAATTTTTGGAAGCACGCTACAGTGTTTCTAAAGTTACGCTATATATCAGTAAATTCAATCGACACTTTTATTCCATAAATCATGTGAAAACATAAAATGATTAATCGTTTAATTCAGATATAGAACAAGAGTAAAATCTTTTATAGTATGAAATAAGAAATATTTGTTTATCACTCAATTATTACAATATTTTTGTACTTCATACACGTTTTAAACCTATATTTAATAAGTTGTTTTTTTGTTTGTTAAATACGCCTTGTTGTCGCTATCTTGAATGATTTTTCCGGAACACATATTTTATACGATAAAAATGAAGTCTTCGATTTACTTTTAAACATTTTGTCTGACGAATTTTATCTTGAATCTAGTTTATGATATATAATAGTAATCAGTTCAATATAAAAGTTGTAACACCATTAAATTTCCAAGTAAAGAAAAAATACACATTTACTTTTGAAGCAAAAACAATGATGGCTCGATTGTCTCAGCTTTGAACGATTCAATGTTATTCGATTTGGTTCAAATCAAATGGCTATTGTGAACCGCGATGTCAGCATTCATACTTTTAAATGCTTTTTGTTATTCTGTAACGACGGGTAAGTGCAGGTAAAATAATAATTATTACATTCTAAACACTTGGTTTTTAAGATTCTGCGCGTCAAGTCGAGCTCTCCTTTCCCTTGCAGCAACGGCTTTGATTTGTCTCCGCAAGATGGCGTTTTGTTTACCGATCAGCTGTTTCTCTCGACGTAACCGGTCTATTAGAGGTTCTTGCCTGCGAAGAAGTTATAATTGAATAAATTATATTGATATTATTGTTATTGATGATTACAATTAAAAAAAAAAAAAAAAAAGTTCTGTGTTTATCTTGGAAGCACTAAAGAGGTAGCAGGTATATATGGGCGGCTATCTATTTGTATTATATTTATTTAGTAATAAATTAACATATTAGTTATTTTTATGTAGTAATATTTAATTATTTTTATATCTATATAAAAAAGTTTAATGTAATATTAATTTATTATAAGCTCAATCGATTGTGAATCACATCACTTGATTAAACAGAGTGGCGTGAGGAGGGTATGTACGTGGGATTGTCTGTCAAATATTATTTAAGTTTGCACGCTATTAAAATCATCACTCACTCTCATTTTAAGTGTTGTATAAGCTGTTACCCTGCTCGAATTATTGTAGATAAAAAGCAGTTTCGATGACTTTTCAACCTTCGCAGTGAAAGGACGTCTCTAGTGAATAAAAGTAGAATTGTTTGGTGCCATGATACTTAATAAAGTGAAATGTTTAATTTACTATTTGCTTTAGTTTCTCCGACGACAAAACCCTCGCGACCACGCCACCACGATGCATTCAAATAACATTTCAGTATCATCATGTGTTGTATCATGTGTTAAATTTAATATTATTATTTTTTTATTTAAATGTAGATTTACGTGAATAAAAAATTCTACAATTTTAATATTCGGCTATATAACATAATGTGTATGAAAACTCAAAAGACAATTTAATGTGCACAATAAATGAATATTTAAACTCACCAAATAGCAGTAGAAGTAGTAGGGATTTTCATATAATCTTCTTGTAAATCTTCCAAGTCAGCTACTGATTCGAACTTGAGTTGTAGCCTCTCTGAACCCTGAGGTGAGACCGCATCGCTCGCTTCTTCCATCTCAACGATGGCAGAGAGATCAAAACTTGGGTCATTTATTGAAAGCATCGTCTGCATGTTCATTATTTGTGTCTAAAAGTGAAACTTAAGTCAGGTAACCAGCTGTACCAGTGATCATACATTAATATCACAGGTTTCGCTTTAAATTTTGCTACCATTTGAAAAAAAAGTAGTTGCTATAGTAATATAAATTGTAAATTAACGAGTTATTTTCGTTTTATTAAATAAAATGGCACTTCACATCACCTTAAGGTTCTGAACGATCGTCCGCAATTGTTCGATCTGCGTTTCTTTATCAGCTAGTTGTTTGACATAGAGTGTTTTTTGTTCTGTCAAACGAGATCGAAGTTCCGTATGTTCACGTTGTGTATCATTTAGCTGTGATAACCAGTGTTGATTTTCTGCCTTGTAGGATTCTATCTGCAATTGTAAATATATCTTTACTAAAAAAATTAAAAGGCAAATTCTTCGGTATCAACGGAAAAAACGGAAAAAAGTGCAGGAATTTAAAGACAAAAAAAAATATCTCTTTTTATTTATAAATTTTAATGTCATGAACTTACTTCAGCATTGTGTCTTTCTTTCAATTGTGCACCGAGCTGTTCCAATTTGGACAGTCTTTCCGCGGCTAAATCTTTCCAACGGACAAGTTCACTCTGGCACGTCATTCTGTAACATTTTAAATTAATAATCAGAATAAACACTAAACAAAATGATTATATCGTTCGTATTAATATATAATATTGCTAACATTTCTGTATTACATCCATTCAGGTCACTTTCTAACTTGAAACACTTATCTTCTAATTCCGTAATCTTTTGAATATATTTATTGACAGCTTCCTTTACGTCTTCATTGGTTACATTGGCGATTGTGCCTCTTCTGCAAAAAATACGTTACGTTAATAGTGTATTACGTAGAGCGCAACCTTGTTTTATATCAACAATGTGATTACTTCTTAAAATGATGGATAACTTGAGTTATCTATGGCGTACATCTATGTGTAGCCGAAATGAGTCTCAATTATTAGAAGGTGTGATAAACGAAATAACATTATAAACACATGCAAGGTATGCTGTCATTAAAGTATTAATTAAAAAAGTTACCCATCTATTTGTGATTGCATCATACATAGTTTTTCTTGTAAATCTTTGACAGTTTTAGTGTTAACTTCTCTTTCTTGAGTGACTAACTCTTTGTATTCTGTTATTATAGTATTTTTTTCATTTTCTAATTCCTTAAGGGTTAATAACAGATTACGATTTTCTTCAAGAGTTGAATTATTTTCTTGTAATATTTGCGCGTATTGATGATTTTTGAACGCATCGATTTGATTTCTTAATGTTATAATATTAGCTTGTAATGAACTTATAACATTTTCTTTTTCAATATGAGAATCCGTCAAATTTCGTATTGTTGATTCTAATAAACTTTTTTGTTCATTAACTATGGATAATTTTTCAGTTACTTGCTGAAATTCTTTCATTTTTTTTTTCGATTCCTCAGCATTTTTTTTAATATCTTTTTCAAGATTATTTACATGGCACCTCAAGTCTTTTAATCTGTTATCTTCATCTGTTTGTGTATCTTTTGTGAGTTTCGATTTTTTACTGAAAAAATCTGTCTGTGTACTAATATTAACAAATTCTGATCTCTGTCTGACTTGCCTATGGCTCATAGCCTCAGAGTTAGTAAAATGTGAGGTTTCAATGTGATTATTCACGTCTATATGAGATACTGTGAGTAATTTAGATTCAGGAACCGTAAAAGTTTCATTTCCTTTAACAACAGTAAAAAAACAAACTTAATAAAATTAACAATCAACTGATAATTAAAATGTATTAAACTGTGAAATTTACCTTTACTTGAGCTACTGGCTTCATTTTCTGAATGCATGTCGTCTATCTCAAAACTGCTGGAAGACGCATGTTTTTTTATTCTATCTGTATTGCTTACGGGTTCTCTATCCTCTATATTTAAAAATTTGTTTCCTTGATTAATAAGGATAAGTGTTTGTTCTAAAGAATTGCAACGTTCTATAATTTTTCTCCTTGATTGTTCTATTGCTTGTATCTTTTTGTTGCAAAGATCTATTTCTTGCTTTTGTAATTCATACTATAAAAAATATAAAATAAACGATCAAAATGTATATGTTACTAAACTAGACAATAAAAATAAGTGTGGTACCTTTACGGTATTCTCCAAGCTATGATTATATGTGTTAATATTTTCCTGAGATTGCCTAGTAGTTTCTAAAATTTGGTTGTAGACGCTATGCTTCATCATTAGATGCGAACGTAAATTCTCAATCTCATCTAGCTTTTCATTAGCAGCAAATGTTTTACGGTTTAGTTCTTCAACGTTAGAGAGATAAGTTTCGATTGTACATAGTGGTACACCTCCTTGATACTCTTGTCTAAGAATTTGTAAAATCTCGAACATGCGTCTGTAGATATATGTTTTATTAGATATAATTCATACTATAAACAAAACATTTATATTTATTATTTATTGTTTTAATACCTGAACTTATTTTCAACGGAAAATATGTAGTAATTTAAAACTTCTTGTCGAGTTTTATACATATCTTCTGCTTCAGCCCTCATATGTTTTTCCTTGTTAATTATTCGTGTTAATCTCGCTATCGTCTTATTATTTTGAGATAATTGTAAATGGGAAGTTAATATTTCACCACTAAGCCTGGGCATAAAATTTGTATTTATCTAGTATCAAAAATAGTAGAAGCGAGTTTAAGCATGACTGTAAAAACCGTGGTAAAAACAAGTTAAATAATATGTATAATATTTGCCGAACAATCAGATTTTGTGAACATTTCTCAAATACATTATTATTAATCTTGCAAAGTATACCTTTCTCCTAGTGGGTAGGTATAATTTGCGTTTGTTATATTGTCATATAATTATAAAACATTTTTAATACCTTTATTTACTTAATATTTATCATATTTTATCCAAAATATTGCTAGTTTACAAAGGCCCCTAGTCTCTTTAAATCTTTCACTAAGGTCAAGCCCACATGATTAATAAGGCCTGCTTAATCAACATAATTACCTTGCAATTATTGCTTTATTGTCCCCTGCTGACTGCAGATCGAGTATTTGATGTCTCAATAAATTTATTTCTATATCTGTGTCATCTTTTTGCTGTTGGTTTTCATGCAACTGTAAAAAATTCTAAATTAATCATATTCGTAGATTGCATGGAATATAACTAAAAACGTAGATTATATTAATTAATATGAAATGTACAACAGATAAAAGTAATTATTTATTCACGACTTACCTTCAATAAAGTGATGTCCAACTGGTTTTGCAGGCATTTGTTTTCCTGTTTGATTATATTATTTTCTTTACGCAGCTTTTGTATTTGCTGTTTACAAAAGCTGTCGTCTTTGTCTGATTTCGAATTGATAAGAGAATCTCTAAATGGTAAAAAAAAAGAAATTAAAAATATTTACATTTAGGTATATAAGACCAGTATAATTACTTTTATTATACTTAATTACAATATTTTCGCAGATGCAACTTGCAGTTCTTCATTTTTTTTACTTAAAACTTCTATTTGACAGTTTTTTTTTAATAGCTCAGACGTAATTTGCTCTATTTGTTTCACATAAATATGTCTCTCTACGTTTTCTTCCTGGTTATTGATTTTATTGGCTATAAAATAAAGAAATAAAAGAGTAAGTTTTATCAGTTTAATTACATACCGAAAAAGGTAATAGTAGTTTAATGATAATTTTTATTAAATACATACGTGTGTCTGTGTTCGCTTTTTGTAAATAATTAAGTATGGATAACTTGTCTTCTTGTAATCTTTTTAACAAATCATTTTTTTCAATACTGGTATTAACAAGGACTTCTGAGATATTTCTATATTTTATAATAAATTCGTTCAAAGTAGTATTTTGTTTCCAAAATAATTCAGCAGGTATGTACCGACGAAATTTATCGGCAAGATCAATATTGCAAAGCAATAAACTTTGAATGTTGGATTCATAGTTAGAAACTATTGCCATAGTTTCTCGTTTACTTTCAGAATATTCGTTTCTAAGGTTTTCATATTGCGTTCTTATGTTTTTATATGACTCTTCTAAATAACTAATTTTTCTTTGAAGTCTAGTATCATCAAAGGAACTCAGTAATCCCGGTGAGTGTGTGCTACAATCATCATCAGCATTTAATTGTAACTGAGTTTTCAAATTCTCTATTTCCGCTTTGTAATTCTCTTCTTTGACAGACCATTTATTAAAATTATCTTCGGAAGTTATTGCAAACGACGTAAGATTATCATGTAGTACTTTAAATTTGTACTGAAAATAATGTAAACAATTTTTGAACTGATTGTCATATTGGAGATTTAGTTTTTTGGTCAAGTTTTGTATTTCAACTTCATCATTGAATTCGATATTATCAGCTTCATCATCACAAATCCAATTACCAAATTCACTAATATTACAGTTCGCTGTGACAGAAGTTTCCTTTGTTACTTCTTCAATTTTTTCATGAGATTCTTTTTCAAGTAATCTTTGCTCTAACTCTGATGACCTTTTAGATTCTTCTGATAATTGTTTCATTATTTCAAATGTTTCTTTTCTGTAAAATATATTGTTTTATTAATTACGTTCTATAATTATCACTTATTTCTATTTATACTATCAAGTGAGAGTGCAAGGTTTTTCTATAAGCGTATGCAGTCAAGCTTTTGTATCTACATGATAAAAGAATTCAAGCTATCTATGATCAATTTAATTAATTGATTTATTTTATTGAAAATCGAAAAGATGTATTTTAAAATCATATGAGTACCTGGATTGATGTAATGCAGTAAGTAGTGCATCTTTGCCTCCTAAAGCTGTTTTCAAATCCATCAGCACTTTCATATGTGGACCAAACCAACCAGCCGCATGGCGCGCGTCCATAGCATGACAAATGGCTTCTAAACTAGGACATTTGAGTGCTAATATCCCAGAAGTAGTAGTACCTTTTAAATAGTGAAAAATATATTTTTATTTTACGACATATTAAAATTCACCAGCTTAACTAATATTGTTCTACCAATTCCTGGTCTAGTGTATGTAACCTTTTCATAAATATTTTTTTATTTGTATGCATATAAATAAAGTATTTTGATTACAACGTCACGTCGTTTAAAGGTAACAGATTTCGGTGTGGGGCTTCATATTCAAGTGCATGTCGACCTCTCATCACCAGTCCAGCTCTGAATTGATTATCGTCAAATTGCTCGTCACACTTTTTTCTAATGTGTTCGTGAAACACGGATATGAATAATTTTAGAACATGACTAATAAGGCTTATAGTGCGGTACTTTTCTTAAGGAGGGTAACAAAAGTGCATTTCAGCCAGTCGTTTGGAATGAAATCAGTATTGTAGATTTGATTGAATAAATGCGTAAGAAAGTCGATGTGTTCTTCTTGAATAAGCTTGAGAACTTCTACGTGATTACGTCTGGATCCGTTACTTTCCTATCTAAGTTCTAAGTAATGCTTTCCACGCTTCCTCATGTAAGAGATCATAACTCTTAGCAGTGTCTGTAAATGATATTTTACGGTAGCCTGCAAATATATATTTGATATATTGTTTCCACACAAAAGGCTTACTGACCAAATTTAAATTGGCAAATAATTTCATAACATTTTATTTTCATTCGTCAGCTGTTGGTGTGTACAATTAATTTGTTTTGTTATTGAATTTATTTCTTTACGCAAATCTAAGTTATATAATATACTTATAATATTTCCAGTAGTACCAAGATTCTCAAGCGTAACGTATTTCTCAGCGTATAACATATTACGTAGCATTTACATGGTTATATTTCTCAGTATCAATATATTTATGTCTACTTTTCTCAATCAGCTGGTAAATTTTTGACCTCCTCGACTTCTCCTTTACATTTATGCTGCTCATTACAACATTATAGAAATATTTATTTAACTTCCTGGTCTGGTGTATGTACAGTAGGAGTATATCTTGAATAACGTTGATATTCCTTGGTTAAGCTTATATTTGAATCATCAAGACTCTGTTAGATTTAGGGATACCTGTTATATAACTATTTATATTTTTTTTGTAGCGCATTAGGCTTATTCCTTACTTCATAGAATATTCGTCACGAATCTCGATAGAATATCTCACCTCGGCTAGACCTAAGATGTCAATGTTCAAGCGGGTAATGTTTCCTAACGTTAAAGATTTTTCTGGATTCTAAGACTTCTAACATTCGATGTTGCAATTTTTATGTTTAGTTTATCCCGGTCGGGAATTCATCGCACCCCTGTACTATTAAAACGACGCCGGGTACTGGGAATGGGTCACAGTACTATTTGTACTTTTTCCATTATTAAGCTAAATTCAAGTGAATTTACTTGCAGTATTTTCCCATTGCCTTCTGTACAAGGTCTTTTAGAAGTTATTTAAGCCTCATGGCGGAGAAGACTTTTTGATATGGTTGCTTTTTAAGTTTACATCGCCTATGTTCAGTCGCCCAGAGCCTCGCACGTTATGTAGCTATGAGCAACGCGACCACCTAGGATGGCTGTTCTAATTCTAAAAAAAAAACTATTAACGCTTGCTGTGAGGACGACGATTGGGATAGATGAGATGTTATTTCCATTGGCCCTTTGCTTTACTTTACCGTAGTATGTAGTGTTTTTTACTTTTAAAATAATGTTATACATATGAGAGTATACGTTTCTGCGTGATGATTAGCCTTGAATGGCTTCAGGCTTAATGGCCTCTCGCATAGCCTTGAAACTCCATAATTCATGATAAGTGACGAAAGGTGGTTATCCATTTAAATGAAAATAAAATTTTCCAATTAAAACAATAGTTCAAAGCTACCGCTATGATGTGCTTTAGTTCCCGACAATAATAGACTAGAACTATGTAGCAGTACGTCTAGGGCGTGACTCTTTCGAGCAACCAGTGTAAAATAAGCTTTACGTCAAATGGTCTTCACATAATCTCTCAAAGATAAGTTGTTAACCGCGTTACGGTGTCTTCACGGACGTCGGGTGGACGAAAGACGTTCCGCAGGTGAGGGAATCGGGACGCGTTAACACGTTCGAACATGCTGCTTGTCAGTCGCACAATGATGTTGTCCATGGTCTCGACTCGTAAGTCCCTGTGGATGACGACATTTGTCACGTGGCGCACGAGATAATAATACGCATCCCACTACGCTATGGCTTACTGGTAAGCGGCGTACCGATCGTCACGATTTGCTGTTTCCCTTCGTTTACCGACGACCTTCACTAAGCGGGACAGCCTGGGTATACTTATACATACGTAGGTATACGCTGCGTTTTGATAATGATGATGTGACGTGCTCATTTCACGTTATGTTACGTCGCCATAATGCTTACCCTGCTGTCGAAAATCCCCTGCCGCCGGAAAATTATTGATATATTTTGCGTAGCACACCGAAGACAGGTAATAGAAGCGCAAATACTACAATCGCGGGGGAGGTGTCGAGGCACCTTGTTTATGATCCTGTCAACTTCGGATGCCTTAGTAGATTTTATCTTCTTAATTACCAGGTCTAAAGAGACAACAATATCTTCTTTTAAGAGCTAAAAGCATCACGAAGTACTACTAGGTGCTGCTCGACTGCTGTAATATGTGACCACCATGTCCACCTTGTCCGTGGATGAGCTCTGGCGAACGAGTATCGCTATTTATAAAGAACAAAGTGGAAATTGAATTTACAACAATAATTAATATTTTAAGTTTGGTTATTAACATTATTTATCTTTATAATAATTCAGCAACATAAATATGTAGTTCCGAGTCCTCACGGTCACATACATATAATAAAGCTTACTGTTATCTTTCAGGAAATCTAATATCTCCTTAAGACCGACCCGTAATCCTTCATTTTCTTCGATCAATGCTTGTAATTCAGGATTTTGAATAATTGATGCTACATTTTCAGATTCATCAACATCTTCATTTATCCTGTAATTAAATGAAAGTTAAAAAAGGACCACGTATAAAATTTACATATTATAAAGTTAACGTAAAAATACATACTCCTTTGGAGTCTCATTAGAATCTTTTATATCATCTTCATCCATATATTCTAAAAATAATTCATTAATTCGCTTATCATCATAGCCTAATTTATTTATACACTTTTTCAGTATAGATATTTCACGCGCTTTTTGACGATTATTAATTTCTAGCGTAACAAGTTTATTTTCGTTGTCATAAAACTTCTTTGTAATTCTTTGAAAAGATTTTTCCATATCCTTATATTTCTTCAACGTGCCTTGAATAGGAACTTTTTGTTCCGAGGGTATATGCAGTTGCTGTCTGTAATTAATACATTCCTTCATTACTAGTGGTCTCTCTGAGTGACGAGTGAATATTATGTTGTAATTAAACTTAATAAATACCTTAAGGTTTCATTTTCAAGTTGAAGTTCATCCATGTTCTGATGTAAATTATTTATTTCGATTACTAAATTTTTGATCCCATCATCCTTTGCTTTCAACTGACGATTTTTAATTTTTAATTTATTCAATAATGTATTGATACCTTCATCAGATTGCAAAAGTTGTAATTGTGTCGTTGTTTTTGCCAACTATTGAAATTGAAATTTTTGTAATTGTAGATGTCAAACTAAGCGACAGCTATTCATCTTAATACTGTATACCGATGTTTGCTATACTATAATAATTATGAAGTGTCTAATGTAATGCTACGAGGCTATATTGTAAAAATATAGTAATTCCAATGAAAAAGTAATTATTTACTTTAAAAAAGAACCGGAATATTATTATTACATTATATTGATATTGCATTGCATAAATATTTATCAGTGTTATCACTACAAAATTGATGCTCTAAAAGTGTTAATTTAAAGTATTTGATTACCTCTTTTTCTCTAGTAACAACCATTTCTTCAGTTGCTTGTAAATTTATTGTAGTAGTCTTCAGTTTGTCTCTTAATTTTATGATCAAATTTCTTTCCTTTCCATCATCACTTTCATTTTTATTTTCATGTACAGAAATATCTGAGTTTTCATTAACAATATTCATTAGTCGTTTATTCTCTGTTTTAAGAAGCTGAATCAATTTTGCAGATTGTTCTATTTCATTAGATGCTTCTACCAATTTATCCTCTAACTCCTTCATTTTTATTTGTAAATCAGTTTTATCTTTCTAATAAAAACAATAATTAGTAAAAGTATATAATTAGTAAAAAAAAAAATAGTAAAAAACAAAGATTCATTTAAATATAATGTCAATATAATCAACACAAGTATATCTACTCACTTTTGGTGACGTTGGAGGTTTCGCAACAACAATAAGTTTTTCCTTCAGTTGCATGTTTTCAGCAGATAATCGATCTATTTCCTTTTTATGTGACTTCAATGAATTCTATAAAATAAAAATAAAAACCAACGAGGTTTAGTTTTGAGCCGCAATTTAATTTCTATAATAGTAATATCGTTAATACCTTTAAATGATGAAGTTTTGATTTAACTTCTGTGTGTATGTTTTCCTTACTTGTATCTCTGGCACACATTTCTTTATTTAATGACTCTATTTCGGCTAATAGATTAACTTTCATTTTTTCACATTTCCCTAGGGCCTCTGCAATGTTATATTTATTTTAAATGAAACTTGCAGGATGGGTATTGATTGTGATTGAGATCTTTTGTGAAATTATTTAATATGATATTTTAATTTACAATAATTTTACTGAATAATAAAGAGAATGTAAAATAATAACATTACTGCAAACCTTTTAATTGATTACGTTCATTAATAATCGAAAATAACTGTTCTGTTAAATTTTCAATCAATTGTGTTGCTTCTTTTAATTTGTCTTTAATTTGCATCAATTTTTCTTTTAGTTCAACGTTTTCTTCTTCCAAGATCTGAAAAAAATAATAAGAAGAAAATTTCTCCTTAAGTTCAATAACAGTTATTGACCAATCATTATGAACAATTATGATACAATGGATTTTATTAATTTTTCGATAACTTTAATGAAAGTCTCTGAACATACACTTACTTTCACATCAGCAAGCAGTTTTCTAATGTGCCTATTCTTTTGAAAAATTTCATTCTCTAATTGAACAGTAACATTTATTTCTGATAAAGGATCACGACTAGAATCACTATCTCTTTCTATATCAACTTTGTTTATATAAGATTTTTTCTGACGTTCTTCTAATGCGGCAATATCGGAATAAAGTTGCTGTAATATTTTTTTATTCGTCTTAATAACTTCTTCCTGATGAGATATGGTTTCCAAGATATCATCAGAAGTTCTACCAGATGTCTCTAAAAATAAATCAACAAAATGTAAATTTATCATTTTCACAAGTTCTTCAGGGAACTTTTGATTTAGGAAACAGTTTTAGTTATATGGTTAATAATAATAGTTATAAGATTTAAATATGAACAAAACTTACCAACGATCTTATCTTTATGCTTCATCCTACTATCTTTTCTGTTTGCTTTTTCTAACTCTCCCATCAGGTTATTTACCTTAGAAAAAAACATTTTTTTTCTCATACTTCTACGTTATTAATTTAGGGTCATAAAAATGTTAAATATATTTTTAACACTGAATATAATGTAAAAAAGTTATGGCGATCAACTTTTATCAGCGTATTATTTATTATCTGCGTCTTAGAAGGATTTATTCTCATGGTCATGTGCTTTTTGATATAATGATTAAAAATATTATTTATTCAAGTACATACCTGCTCGCTCTTATACTTTAAAATATCCTGGGACAGGCGAAACAAGGTTTTCAAATCGGTAAAGTTGAGTTCAATATCATCTGCTTCCAGCCAGGACAAATTTTCACATAACTTATCTTTGTCGGCTTGCACAAGTTCTCGCTGGGAGAAACTCAAAATTTCTCTCCAATCTGTCTCTATCATTTTATATTACTTTAATAAAAATTTAACACAAAATGATTAGTTTCTGTTAGCCTACAGGTGAATCGTTATATTACAGCTTATAATATAAAATCGAAAATTAGAATGCAAAATTCACAAGCGGAGAATGACATAATAATCATTTATAGACTTAATGTTTGAAGTGACGCAGTTGCTAAGCAACAGCTTATCGCGATGAGATTCAGGGGTCGCAACTCTATAGACTAGGTTCGAGGGGTCGCAATTATATAGTGACTATGTTTATAGTGAGTGCGCTTATGGTTAGGTCATTCGTAACTTTTTTTATTAACGCTTAATAGTAAAATATAGGTCTGTGGTAACTATGCAGAATTAGGAATTATGACTTAAAGAACATCGAACACACTTGGCATAGACCTACAACTCGGCCATTTTGATAAAACGCTGATTCGGTGGTCAGTAATGAAACATAATATGTCATGATATAGACTACGTGATTATAATCAAAAGGTAATAAGTAGTTATATATCGTAAGTGATTTAAAGTTTAAAACCGTAGAAAAATAACACATTTTTTTTTATTTAGTGGATGAAAACAATTAACATTTCGTATTTTTCTTTTTGAAGTCTCATTTAATTATTTTCTTTCGTCTTTATTTAACCATTCTTAGCGAAAACTTTAAACTAAATTTGATCATAAAGGGGTTTTGTTGCCTTCATCACTAGTACAGCATCATTATGACTCGTAGCCGTAAATACCTCAGTCATTAGACCCTAATCGATGCTACACAGGATATGAAACAAAATGCACCAATAGCAAATACCTGAAAATATGGTCGAATGATTATCATCCGTTGAGATGTTAATTTTTTGCCAGCTTCCATACAATAATAAGTAAGTCATAAAACGACTTTAAAATCATCTGCACTAAACTGGGTTTACGTTGTCGACATGGTGTTAAATATAGAAAAAATGTGGGTATTGTGGTAAGAGAAACTCATTTATAATAGAAAGATTATATTATTAGACGTGATGATTTAAACAATAGCAATGAATGTTAAGTTTCATGTCGATATATCAACAATAAAATAAAACGTTTGTGCTTCTTAAAATAAATTAACAAAAGTAAAATACAACAATGAGTCACATCGAGTAAACGGAACTACACAAATTAAGCATTTACATAGGGCGAGGCGACACTTTGGTAAACTTATGCGTGAGTTACATCAAACATTTACTTTAGAAATTTTTTGACAATTAACACATTTATTAAGGATTTTAAAATCTGTTAAAGGATTAACGACAGAAGCATAAAACGTATGGAAAGGTCAAGGTGGATGGGAAACAATATAAATATAATTAAACATTTCGCGTCCTGACTAGACATTCTAAAGCCACTTACTTTTTAGTTACGGTTACTTCAGTTATTCAAAAGATCATATTTAGCTCGAACTTCTCCATACCGGACTAATAGCACTTCTATATCGTAATACGTTACATCTAAGTAAAATTTAAGCATATAAATTGTATTGTCAAACGTTTCCAAGACTTACTCGCCCTATATACACTCACCATTGCATAGTATAGTCATGAGTATTGCAATGTGAATATATACGAATATTAATATAAATAATACGTTAATGCGGTAACTAATATATTGTGATACAAGGTTTTCAACGATCTGTTAGTTTGCGGCTATTTAAACGCGATATTTGCCTTCCTATCTTTCGTCCGATTTGAGGAGATATCAGAGCATTATTTTAATAATCATTGTAATATTGAGACACAATAAAAGTGCTTCATCATCTCAACTTATAGATCCTGTTAAGTCTTCATGACTGATTAATGTTCTAAATTATCCTTTTATTTATTTATAATTAAGAAAATACGGTCTTATATTTCCCATAATATATCGTAAACAATCATTAACACATAATTATCGTTTTTTAATATCAAGTAACTCGACTCATAATTCACTACAATCAATATTACAACTGTCTGCCAGAAATGGAGATTTTTAGTAATAGCGACTATAAAATAACAGCTATTAAAATTATTATAAATGTGTCCTATTGTATAATTACTTAGTCTTGATAAAATGTTTTTTTTTTATATTTAAATTCAAAAAACTGATCAAAATTACCGTAATCCTAAACAGGTTCTCCAGCTGAAATTAAAATTTTCCACGTACTATAAATAAATATATAATTGATACGTTCTAATTTAGTCCTTAAAATCATTTGGCTTCAGATAACATACCATCGTTCTTGCGGTATAGAATTTAATATTTTGTTCCAACGGAGCGTTCTGCAATTCCGAAACATTGCTCTACATCAAAGAATGTCCTTTTAATAATACGGTGAAATTAGTTTGTTTGTCGTTGATAATTTATATTTTATTCTAAAACATTTTATAAGGGTTTATTACTGTTTCCTCGTGTTTCCTGTTCAGTCTTAGTTATTCATGAAGACCCTCTGATCCTTTGTTTACAAATGTATCAGCGCGACGACATAACGTTATACAAACATGTAATAATAGGTTTTAATGGAGAATTTTAAATGGCTTGAT
>DWPT01001593.1:0-18243 GCA_018251895.1 Agathymus mariae mariae
TGGCTTCTGTCGCCTCTTACGACACCCTGTTTTGCCAGCGTGGGATTGGGGGGAGTATTCTAAGCCGCCCCAATACGGCGTAAAATTAAAATATTAACTCATAAATTAACGAGATAAACAGATGGAACTTCCAGTAATAATAACTGAACTATAAGCATATACGTAAGTCATAAATGTAATCAGAGTTGTAAAAAGGAGGCATGTACTTGCAAGAACGCGTTGTTTCTACACTTTCAAATCTGAAAGAGAACTTTGGATCATATATGACAAATATCTATCGTTTTGTCTGCAGCTGTGGGCATGTGACATTTGTTTACGTCCACGTCGTAATATAGGATCTTTGTGCTACGAAACAACCACCTCGCAATAATCTCAATGTAACAATAGCTTCTTTTCAATGTATACTAAATGATTTCTGAATTATAAACATAAGTTCCTGTAACCATCCAATACGCCGAAGTACATACCGTTTCCGGTTAATACAATAAAATATTATACACGAATTGTATCGCGAACCTAGTAAAACTATATTTATACATTATAGGTACGATATACTGGTATATATAGATATATAAGAGATAACTATCTCTTATATTTCTCTTAGTAAAAGCCTGCCAGGATTGCTTTATATATATGATATATCTATTCTTAATACTATATAATTCATTGAGATTTTCACGTCTCGAGATTACTTAAAAACGGCTTGACCGATCCCAATGAAAGTTGATGTGAGAACACGTGATTGTGCAGATGATAGGCTATATGAAATATCAGTTAATCTAATGATGTATAATCAAGGCAAAAAATATTAAAGTTTTCAATAATCATGTATATGTAATTAATAGTCCGACACGAACGAAGTCGGATGGGACCGCTAATTTAAATATAATACTTAGGAGAATTACGATTAAGTGAGGTGCATATAATATACGGCGATGATTAATAAATTTAGGTAGGAATTAAAGAATACAAAGAATACTAGATGGAACATAATATTTCTATTAATATTGCTTAAACAGAATTGCTAATTCTGTTAGTTATCATGGTTACCCTGAACCTTAACCTCATAAACCAGCTTACTCAAAATACTGCTTTAAGTAAAATGTCTAAGCGATGACATTAAGAAAAAATATGCACGTAAAAGTATTAAAAAAAAAAAATGATCGTAACTAAATGTGCAAATTCAGAATGAATTAAGTTTTATTGTAACGCGTTTAAACTGTAATAAGTACTCAGGACTGGTTGTAATATGGGTGAGTTAAATTAAAAAAAAAAAAACTTCAACAGAGACCCCGTTACATCAAATAACTTCGCAATATAAGCATTTCGTCTAAATTCCATTCTCTAAATGCAGTTTGAGCAACCTATGTTACTTCGACATGTTTAGTAATATATGTTTAGTCGTGATATAAGAGAAAATGATTTAGTTTCGCACTTACTACACAAAATAATACACTTTACACTAAGCTAAAAATGCTTTCTTTTATATATTTTTTAACAATATTATAAGGAGATTTTTTTAAACTAATCAAAGGGCGAAATCATGTTGATGTACGAAGCCATTGGCGACTCCGTGTAGAAAGATGGCTTTTAATTATTTTGTTGTTATAAACATTTCGGTTAGCCTGGTAGTTTAAGTGTTGGTCTTGCATTTTGGTTGGACCGTTGCATGCATCTCAAATTTTTTATATTATGTATTGTATTTATTATCATTTGCTTGGATGAAAGAAAACATCGTGAGAACATTTGTACACCTGAGAGTTCTTCATAATGTTTTCATACATCTGTGACATGTCCCAATACTTGGCCAGAGTGATGGAAGCCTATACTCATCACATTATGAGCGGAAATCTTAGTCCAGCAATGCGACAATTATGTCATGATTCCATCTTAGCAGAATAATTGAGCTGTAAACATTTCAATACGAAAATTAGTTTTGATAGACACTTTAATTCATGAACTCAATACAATACAAATATTATTTATGACTCAATTAGTATTACTCAATACATTAAATAACTTAACCCCTCTCACTGAGGAACTCAATTCCCCTCTCATTGAACAAATGGAGAGACACGGTTTGATTCTCACAAGAAGCGGGTCTATCGCTACACATCGATCTCTACCAGACAATCTCTGGCGAGAAATTTGGAAGTAGCCCGAACTGGTAAAGTGTATTTTTTTTTGAATATTTTACGTATTAACATAAATAAAACTCGTAATTTCCAACGAACAGTTTAAAGCGCATGATGTGGTCTTTGGTTTAATATACGTATATGCATTTAAGTTGCAACTGAAGCACCCAGTTCTTGAAGTACTAGATCCCTGTGGGGATGACTCGAATAAACATTTTGTGAAAGCCTAACTAGTTTTGGGACTATTCATGATGTAAATCGAAGCTCACCTATACGATACACGTAAACTCGGTATATATGCTGTTGGATAATGCTTCGGAAGGAAGTTTAGGTAATCTAAGCAACATAGATCATTCGATAACTGCATCACAAGTCGACAGTCGTAAGATCTTTTTTCACTTGTTGTTATATTTAGATTATTAGAAGTATCAGGTTTGTAGCATGTCAATGTTTCTTTTTGCTATTAGGAGAGGTGGGGAGTGATTCTGCCTACTAAAAGCCTTGCTACATCTATCCGATTAATATTATCCCTTTACGCGCTCCAAGAATTCCTGATGCATCTGTGCCTCTTCTTTGAAATATCCCCCATTAATTTTAGTAGCCCTCGTTCATGATTTTCAAGTAATTTATCAATAGCTACCACTCTATTCTTAATATATTGATATTTATTCAACAGAAATGTCTAAATTTATCAGCATTACAATTTTATTTTAATACAGCGAATACGAGTCTGGCTAATAATTTAATAAAACGAGATATGTTTACGTCCGTACAAGTTGAAGGAAATGTCATTAATTGTAATTAAGTGACGCGAAGGAGGGAATTAAACCTCCCGCGGATACTGGTTTTGCGACCGTTGCTTGACCTGTTCGGTAATTTACAAATAAATACGTATATTTTTGGAGCAAATTGGGATTGCAAGGACAATGTGGACTTTTCACATAAAATAAATTTAATTCATTTAACCAATAATTTATAAACATTCAATTAGTCTATTAGCCCGGTCAAATTACCCCAAAATATAGCAGAACCCTTACATTAATTCTCAACAAGCTGAAAATTTACAGGTATGTAAGCGATACCACTCTAATGAAATCCTGAAAAGTCCCTATTGATATCGTGCGTGCAAAAAATTTATACAAATTCAAACAAAAGTTGCAAAAATGGGTTTTTTAGATTTTTTAGTTAAACGTCAACTTCTATTTTGATCGGGCCATATACCATTGTGTAGAATAACAGAAAATGTTGCTTTGAAACTCCTATTTTAATAATAACGCCATCTAGTGGCAATTTGCAGCTGACAGCCAACTTAGTAGCCAACGGCTGGTGGACGATCCGTTATAAAGGTGGCCCGATATAGTGGTCCAAAATTTTTTTAGCAAGCTATCACTATGACTTATCATTTAAAAAACACTTTGTGTAAGCAAAAGTCTATGATTAAGAATTTATATTTTTTTTATTATGGAATCTCTTTTCTTTACACTAAATACAATCAGGTTTGAATATTATTCGATGTAATCAAATAAAATTCGCTATAAGAGTAGTGCTGTAATGTACTTACCACACAGTAAGCCATTCTAGTGACTTTTAAGATAACATTTTTGTTTTTTTATTTTTATTTTTTGTAGATATCTTTGAGCTTTCGACAAAAGAGTAAAAGAGTAAACGAAAAATAAGACACAGGGACTAATAATTGTACTACCGAAGTTTTGCTCATACTGCTAAAAATACCTTCACATGTAGTTATTCTTTACAATAAAAACCATAATTGCTCTACAATATTTTAAAAACGAACATCAGGTGCATTAACACAATACAAGTTATAATAATCTCTAGCTAAAAAAATATTTTGGACCCGTATAAATAAGCCATCTGTATATAAAATTATTTTGCCCTATCATTACTCAGTTCATCTCGCAGTTTGCGCGTACATGGCAACTACGATGTTAAATTCAGACTATTGAGGTCGCCACGAATCCAGTTGATGTGGATGGAAGTTTATCACTAAATTACCTTTTAATGAAATTGTGCCATACATTAAAAATCCCGTTTACTTGTTATCGGCGTGATGAAAAATACCAATAAAATCGGATATTAAAGCGCACTTTGAAAGTGAGGCAAGGAAATAAAATTCAGTATCTCAGTGACAAACTGGTTTCAAATCGTTCATTGACATAATAACGTTTACATTTTGTGTAAATTGTGTAATATATTTTTAAGCGACTTCAAAAGTTTGTCAATTCGTTTATTTTTTCATGTAATTAACTCTTTCATTTATTAAGTAGTTTGAAAAAAATATTTTTGTTTGGTCTCACTTAAATTAAAGAAAAATATAGGTACTACCCTGAACGTGAAACATGGAGATGAAACAAAAAAGTACCTTCTTCAAATTGATGTAGGTTTATTGTGTTAAAACATTTGTTATTTATGTTAATAGCCGGCAAACGTGTACACGATGATACTTGCTTATACCTGGGGGGTCACTAATGGCGTCCAGCCAAGATAGAATCGATGCGACGAAATGCTCTTTCATGAATGCTTTTTTGACGAAGCACTATAAGATTTGTTTTATAATTTCTAAGTTTCGAAGTCGTTAAAACTTTAGTGCTAGACATATAAAAGTAAAAAAGAAACTAAATATTGCACAGTGATCATAATTATCTAGTACATAATACATAGTAATATTATGTAAACAAAGATGAGATTATTAACAAATTAGATTATGAAAAATGACTATATTCATTTTTCATTACACATTATATTAATATAATATTTTTAAAATGATCCATTAGGTAAAATAGTAATAAATAAGTAAATAGAGATAAACGTGATTTGGTGTTAACATTTCATGCCTTTAGAAGCACAACCTAGATTTTATCTTATTTATTGACACGAAAATAACAAACAGGTTCAGGTTCCTTCTAGTGTTCAATAATATGCAAACACACATAAAGCAACTTCACAGAAGATTAAGATCTGTGTTAGCCTTGAAATTTAAAAATCGGATCAGTTTAACAGTTAAATCGGTCATCAGCTCAAGCCATGATAATGACTATCGCAGAGATTTCTCCCGTTCATTGTCATCGTCATCATTGATTGTGAATGATTGATAACATTGGTCATAGAGTTTTCAGGAACGTCTTGGTATGACTGCATCTTGTTTATGTATTCAGATATGTGCACAGGTGAAACAACTAGACAAAAAGACACGTAAATGTCGTAATAATATAATTTAGCCTCTTTAACGGTAACGAAGTGTACTTACATTAAAATAAAATAAAATAATACTGTAGATTCAGCCCTTTTATAATTTATCTTTTAAGTGTGAAAGTGACTCTTCCAAACAGAAGGCTTGGCTTAGAAACCGGCACACATATTATACTCTTCTATTTCTAAATTATTTATGATTATAAATTAACATATAATATTTACTTACGTACTTGTTTGCTTTTTTACTATTTAGCATTAGTAAAAAATGGAAAGATAACAGGAAATAAGAAAGATGAAATAAGTAGAAGTAAGAAGTGCGAATATAGAAGGTAAAATCATTTTTTATAATAATGACTATTGAAATGGACATGCTTACGATACCGAATGTTTAAGAAAAGCTTGATGAGCAGAAGATGTCAAATATTGTTTTGTTCCACGCTTTTAAATATTGACTGGAAAGCAAGCTCTTTTCTACTTCGCCGTTTGTTCAATTGGCATAGCGCCATCTGTCGTAAGAAAATAAAAACATATATCGGTATACATGTCACAATGTTATTTATTCATTTAAATAAATATTGTTAGGAACACACTTACATTCACATTTTATTATTATATGACATTTATTAACCTAAAATAAAGAACTTAAAACCTATGTTTATTTAGTTTTAAAATTAATTATCGTTGACTCACTCAGCAAGAATTACTAATAAGAAAAAGTGTAAAGAGATGGCGCTAATTACAATTATAATAATAGTTCAAGAGTGATATATTTAAAGTTATAAAATTTAGTGGAGAAATGTAAGTTTATTAAGCCAGAGTGGTATATAAAGCTCCGGAAGAGAGTATTTCCTGGTAATTTGGTTTGTCCTAACATAAATCATAACAACTCGTATACCACTGACGCAGTATTATTGACAGGAACCTCAATGTGTGTTCTAAAGTGTCAAACAGATTTTCAATTCGTTGATATATTACTGCTTACAAAAATGTGAAAGGTAAAAAATATTAATGTACCGCGAATGTAAACGACAAATTATACAAATAATGCGTTCTGTATCCGGAACTCTACACATACACATACATGTTTTCTAACCCTCCGGTAATTTGTCTCCGTTTTCAAGCACACTGAATTTTCGAAAACCTGAATCGAAAATCTGTAACCGATTTGATATATGATTCTTATTACAGTGGATTTCATTATTCCGACCTTGGCTATAGCGACAAGTTTTCTATAGCGACGAATGAATGTCTGAATGAACTAAACTGTCTGTGTCTGTATATCTTACCTATGCCTGTTACGACTCCCGGATATAACGACGAAATTACGCGGTCCTTTCAATGTCGTTATATCCAAAATCCACTGTACTTCAAACCTTAATTTCTGACCGAAAACAACGCACTAGCAGTCTTTGTTCAAAGTAGATCACAGATTTGTCACTCTATTAGGACTCGCATTATAAAGTAACCAGCAGCAATATATGTATGGATTTATTGGTAAAATGTAAGTGTATTTAAAATGATATAATGTCCTTGGAAGTGCAGGGTATTTAACATTACGTTATGTTTCATACGAGTATAATAATGTCTTAAAACAAAAATTGCGTCTATTATTTATCAAAATAAATAATATTTTACGAAACTCAAGGAAATTTTTAACGTTTCTCAAAATCTACAATTTTCATAATTACGATAAGGTAAATGAAAGGTAACTATGGGACACAACGAGTCAACTACCTTTAAAAATCTACTTCAATAAATCATGTACGAATCAGTCTATTAAGCGATGGTGCTTTTGTGATACGTAAGTAGATAGACGTCCGTGTTTTATACTGAATAAAATTTGAATGATAATAAGGTGTTGTTTGTAGTGCCGCGTAGAAATTAAAAGCTCCCCACACATACAGGTTTCCGAACCGTTGGTTGACCCAACAGATCTCATTGTTTGATACGATGCACTTTCGGGATTACCTACCCACTTACGGCTCTCTCGACATTATTGATTCGTTGTGTGTGTATAAGATGACATCAAATTTAAATACAGGTAGTTGTTAACAAAATAATATCATAGAACTTTTTAACGGTAAATTTGTAATGTCAGTGATAGGTGACCGCTAATCGCAAACTTTTATATCTACTTCCATGTTCGTAAATCCGAATTTTAGTCTTGTTAACTAACATTGTAGTCGTTAAGTTATGACGAAAGTCAGCGGTTGACATAAAGTAAGTTATATAGTTAAGAAATTCGAATTGGAGATTTATCCTTCTCTGCGAGTATACACTGTGACTGGAAATGTTGGCAATCCGTTAGGGGGGTGTAGGGGAGGTCATTTGCAACCAAATAATCTCATGTGACCCCTATTCAAATATGAATCATTTTGAGTAATGTAATATATTATTTTTTATCAGTAATTTGCGATATTCAACTTTGAAAATTGAAAAAAAAAAAAAAAATCACGAATGCATAAATTATTATTCTATTATCATTATCTGGTTGCTAACACGTTAATACATAATTACTATACTATATTAATATACACTTCAACATTTTTTTAATCAGAATTAGATATTATGGCGCTATGTTCCGTATAAGTACAAAATATTGCTTTACTTATAATATTAGGGCCCTTTTGAATTACAATACCACTCATTATGGTTGATCAGCTTAGGTTGGAAAAGCGCTAGTGCACAGCCTTGTCCCTGTAGTTTAGGACCAGAATAGGGTCACGGCCCCTTCCTGTCGTAAGAGGCGACTAACTCCGGTTACGTTCCGTTAGAGATCCCGGGATCATATTTTTGTGCGATAAAAATCCCACATAACCTGGTGACGCGTCTACGTTACCCACGTCAAAAAAAGTGCACAGCACTGATGTGTTTAGATTGCTACTATCTTACCAGAACCGAGAACCACTTGCCATGGTCAGCGTCTATATATTATATATTGTACGTATGCTGTAGGTTATTAAATTATTTTTCTTATGTTCAGTATCTCAGAATATATGATACAACTCTTATTTATGTTGTGCTCTTCGATTGTATTGTATTTCGTGTCATTTGATAAAGCACCCTTAATTGCACATATCAGTATTTGACTTCTTTAAATCATAAATCATTTAATAATCACGATACATATTCTGTTTACAAATGTATTTTTATAATAACTATGCATTCAGAACATCGAAAAGATACCAGAAAAATCTAGCATGCGGGTACTTACTAACAAACTACTTTAAATTTGCTGCATTGCTATAAGCACATTGTAGATTACATCAATCAAATAGTTAATTGGAGAAACATGAGATAACACATTTCAGTGTCAGCTAATACTATGATTATCCTTCGCTTTAGCAAATGTATGATGATATATATAATCGGATTTTAAATTCGGTAAGTAGCATCAGGTATCAGAAGTTGGAAAGAAGTAACTACAGAAGAATAAAAAAGAAGTAGCCTTATTCACATTTGCATCATGCTATTCACCATTTAGAATCAACCATATTTCTTTTACGTATTTTGGTTGCAATGTCTTAGCCGAGCTCACAAAAAGTAATCAATAATAGTGATAGTCACCGCTTAGTACTGATAATTACTTCAAATACTATTTTAAGAACAGTTAAAATTCGAGTGTCCAGTACACTTTAAAATATTCCAGCCAAAGCATACTTAACTTCAAAACCGAATGCGACATTGATATTAAACATTACCTTAAATTATATTTAATATACCTTAAATTATAACAAGGAATATGCAAAGATAAACTAAATAAAGGAGAATAAAGATTAATATACAGCTTATTTTTTATTAAGAGGAGAAGGGGGCCCTAAATGTACTCGACCAAAATGCTCCATTGCAGGTTGGTGACAGATTTCCCAACATTACAGCAGTTTCAAGTATACAACCAATTTTCAACTATACCTGTGTAGCTTCAATCGGGCGATCTCACGGTTGGCCACAAATAAATCGTTAACTTATAAATAACATAATTAGATATTAATAATATATTTACATTATCCATATAATTTTGTTATTATTGTGTATGAATTCTGTGATATCTGTACCATAACATAGATCTGTGGGCTCTGTAAGTACATTTAATTTTATTGTCATATGTTGTAATAAATATTTTTTTTTATGACTCACTACCCAAATTCTACCATTTTCTCAATTTTTGTTTATCTATCTGTCTGTCTGTATTTGCTTCTATGAATCAAAAACGCCTTGGTTGAGCCTAATGAAAATTAGTATATGTGATTGCGCAAATGATAAGCTATATGTATCGGTAGATGTTTTTTTGTGAAAAAAATAAATATTTTCGTATTTCATTTATTTCATTCCATGTGTATATTATCTATAATTATGCTATGTTATTTTGTTTTTTAATCGGTTGTCATTAATTTATAACATACAAGGATTAAGGATATGTAAGTATCATATTATTTGTAATTATTTTTGAGTGTTGTGTTAAACTATGTAAATTGTGGTGTGTTATGAAATACATAAGAATACACATTAAAAAATATTTTATACGAAATAATTTTTGCGAGGTGGACTGTTAAAACAAATCTTGAAACTACTAAAATATTTGCGCAAACGAAATTGCGGGCGATTGATATGAAATTGTATTATTGTTAGAAAATTTATATTCAACTGATACTTCTGAACGGGGCAGTTAAGCAATTAGTTTAGAATAATATGTTGTATAAAATAAAGCATTTTAATTTACTTATATAGTGCATTTTTTATTATATATTCTTCGCTAATGATTAAAATCACTTATGGATATTATTAATTATTTACATTTTATCCAGATTTCTAAATCGCAGAACAATTAGAAATTACTTATGTAAAAAAATTAAATTGTATAATATACGAATAACGATATTATTTATAAATGATGTCTTTTCTTTATACAAATATATTGTTAACCTTTTTTTTTTCAAAAGACATTTTATCTACCGTCACTAACATTACATATCTTACTTACACTCTCTGTAATACAATGACAAAGATAATGACAGTGATAAGAGATGGCGAGGAAGCGTTTCAGTGGGTGAATTGAGCGCACCCTCTGTCGCAGGCTGCGCACGCGCATATAACTGCGTACTGCGGTCGCTTCGCCACAATCGCACACGCGTCGTCGCACCGCCGCACACGTAAGTATTCTTACAATTTTTTTAAACGCACTTGAAAAAAAATGATATTTATGTAATTTTTATTTTAAATGTATAATTGAAACAAATGAATTAAAAAATACTATTAGTAGGATTACAATACCGGGTCTCTTTCCTGTCCACAGCGGAGAGTCCCGGTCTCATTCACGATTCGGTTTGATTTTTATCGTACTGCTCTGTTTAGTAAAAGTTTAATGTTTTTATCTGAAAAAAAAAAAATTGGTCACCACTAGTTTTATATTTAATTAGACGTTTGATTGCAATTTTCTGCATTATATATATATTTATATTTTTATATTCAATTAAGGGGCCACTAAAATTATTTTTGAATATTAAAATAAGCAATATAAATAACAAACAATAAACAATTATTTTATTTTCTATAAATAACATATTTTATTTTACATTTTATCAATTGTATAAAATTAAAAAATATGTATATTTTACTAGATTATTCGAAACGATTATTCTATGATTTATTACGAAATGTTTCTGTTAACTGTAACATTCTTACAAAAATCTGTCGCCTATTTATATTAATATTAAATTAAATAAATTATTGTTTCAACGTTGCGACCTTGGACTTATCACAAATAATCTGATTATAACAAGCTTAGACTGTCTAAGTATTTTTTATATGAACGAAACAAAATAGTTGTTTTTAGTAAGAACTGGTCTTATAAAACTTCCAATTCTACCCATATTTGCATTTTTCGCCTTACGAGTAATTTATTTCTCTTAAAAATTTTAAGCTATATTTATGTATACTGTTTAGTATTACTAAAAGTCAATTTATGAATGGCTATAAATTATTCTCCTATTTTATTTAGATGCATAAAATATGCAATAAATGTAAATTTATTTTAATGTTCATAATGAGTAATTTGTAATTTCATTATTATCTACATATATAAAAACAGAAAGACAAATGTCTTCAGCGTCATTTACTTCTTGTTTTGTTAACCAGTTACCTTTTTATATGTTTCAATTGTTAAGTACTACTGTTATTTCGTGATATCAATAAAAAAAGAAAAAAATAATAATTATTATTAAGCCAACACCAGTTATACTAAATAAACTGAAAATTTGTATGCAATACGAGTATTTACTAAATACTCGTCTTAATGTTATTGTTAAAATTTTAATTTTCATGGTGATTAAGTATATTGCACAACCATTAATATAATTTTTTATATGTTATAATCGAAAATCACACACACTTCAATTATATTAAGATAATGGTAAATGAAAATAGTTTATTTTTGCATTGAGTCAAATAAGTCCTTGTCTTTTTCATAGGCTACTAGTGAGGGGAGACTATTAAATCGTGATTTTTATCTTCGTTAACGTTCACTATAAATATAGACCCTACTAATGCTGTCCTTTGATGGCAATCTTTAATTACCCTTTAATACAGACCTTCGTCTCTTCCGACCCTCGTACTTGCACCAAATAACAACAATATTTTGTAATTTCATATTCATAATTAAATTTAGAATGTATGGTTATATTCATGATACGGATTATACATTACATAGACACAAAATATCAAAAGTAAGTTATGAACAAAATAGGGTGAAAATTAAAACCCGTTCGCAGTGAATAAGGGTTGTTGACGTCAGCGTGACCATGATAAACGACTCACGCGAATGGCTCACGCGAAAGTCCTACAATTCATCATGTTCCGTTAATACTACATAATTCTTTTTACTGGGCTTCGTTGCGTGTTCCAATCTAATTTCTGCGTATTGTTACGTTAAAACTGTACACTGGACTCACTTTATCCTCACCGTCAATTGTTAATTCACGGTAAATTCGTAAATTGATTGCCAAAGTAAAATATTTTGATTGCAAACGAAAGTGAGTTCTTGTAAATTTAAATATTTTAATTACGACAATAGATTAGGATTAATATATATATTATTTATATTTACGGTATTTGATTTTGTTAGATACACCGCACTCATTGACTATCAATTAGATCAAACTCGGAAGAAAAACATATTGGTTGTTTTAGACGATTGATTTGCATAAAAATGACAATTCATAAAAACATTCACAAATTCCCACCTCTAATCTAGCATTGCTTGCTCAAGATGGCACGAACGGATGCAAATATCAAAGACATAGTATCTGCCCAGGGTTTTTATCCTTATCTGAACAACCGATTTTTTTATTTAATCTTTATTGCATAATACTATATATTGAGGTACAAATGGCGAGCTTAATACTAAATGCATTCTCTAACAGCTAACCATTAGGCCAAACGGAAACACACGATGAGCGGCATTATAAGAGATTTTTTTAAAATATAATACTCACTTATTTAAAATGGCATAGAAAACATTAAACTTTTTATCAGGTCAATCGTCCCCGAGTATTATCTGGAAATATAAAAAAATTGCTTTAATAACAGGACCATCGTGCGAAAATTTGCATATAATAATATTTATATATGTAGTGCTCAGGATTTTTGTTTTCAAATTGTAATACAATATTTTCCGAATATCATCGTAGTACAATTGTTATCAACATCGAAATGTCCGTCTTTGTTATTTGATCGAACAGTTGATGCATTTATTTTATTTTCAAGTTCAATGACATCCGCTGCCCAATCTGATTGAACACAGGTCACAAGTTGTGGAACAATCATATAATTATTATAGTTATAGAAATGCAAAAAGATTGCATACAAAAAGCTTATGTATTGAAGTTAATTTCGAGTTCGACTTTTGCTAATCACCCTCCTCGAAAATTAATTTACATTTTTGTACCAATCACATAACTTTCATACGCACAAAAACAGCTATTCCATCTAAATTCAATATTGAGTTCAATGACGTCTGCTAGTCATCCTGATTGAAACCTAATTTGAAGTTTTGTAATGAAGTTATAAAACTCCTGATTGTTGTACACAAATGTTAATCACCTAACTTTAAATTAAGAATTCTTTTGTTGCTTTAATGCTGTAACTTTTAAATGGTGATTATAAATAATGAAATTTAAAGAGTTTTGTGCTTGCATAAATGAGAATTTTATATGAGAATAAATTTTAATATAAAACGTATAAAGGAACGTCTTTTGACGGTCTCTGGGCTCTGTACCACCTCAAAACTAAGTGTGGAAGGGTGGGTTATATAGGTTAATTACTTTACTCTTATAAAAATCATCATATTTTATCATGCTGCGATTGCTTGAGGATCAGATAATGAGCGGGTCTATTTACTTAACGTTTCCTTCTTAGCCGACAACGCGTGCAAAGAAGCGTTGTCACTTCAACAAGTACTCGAGGAACCCGTTTGTTCAATGCACCATTTAAAATACTTTCAAAAATAATTGAGTGCATTCAATATCAAAGGCTTTTAAATTAACAAAATTAACTCTAAAACTATGTTGACCTTTCTCAAAAATCAAACATGTCGATCGTGATGGCAACGCGCGCAAAGGTTTCACTTTCGGGCGGTGACCTTAGCTGACAAAGGATAACGACACCTATCGGTGAACTCATCGCGTGATTTGTATTCCAGTGCGTGCCCGTGCGTCGAAGCTAAACTCATTGAAAGTCACATTGGATGCAACACATGCGGAATTACGTCCACTGTAAATAAATAATAATACCACCAGATATAAGTTATTACAAAATAGTATTTAGAAATAATACTGACGGACGTCGTAACCTGAATAGTTATTTTAAATATAATTCTTTCAAACTGAAGTCAAAACTGATTCGTCGGTCTTCCTCCCACAATTTCGTCATTGTGACAAAAAATCGATGAAGTTTAAATGGGGATTCGCAATCGGATCATATAGGATAGGTAGGTTTCAAGGGTATATTATTTTAAAAACTTAAGGTGTTTTGTATAATTCTTCCAGTAAACTATAGTTAACAACATGTTAAGGAACAGGAAAAGGAAATAAGGGCCCCTCCTTGTCTAGTAATTGTATGTTCCAATATTATATACCTACATAAATATTCTTTAATTCAATTTCCTTGTACTGTGGATTTCTATTAAAACGTGGTATACTTGGAAAATACCTTTTCCTGATTTGAACCAAAGTCTAAAACAGATTTTGTAGTTATGATTCAATTTGTTACCGTACATGTTCAAGATTGTCTCCAAACTGTATACATACCTAACAAATTTCATATTTTTTCGTCCAGAGCCTACATTGGAAAAAAAAACTGGTGTGACCTACGTTATACCTGTAAGTCCCGGTTTTTCATGGAATGCTCATTATGTGGTCTGAATGCTAAATAACCATATCAGCAAGTAATCTAAACAGAATTATTTGTATTTGCGGCTCCCCAATCATTCATAAATTAAATCTTTTTACGTTTGGTTTTCCAAAATACAATAAAAAATAGCTGTAAACTTCTATATCAATAAAAAAGTTACTGTCATACAAATTAAAAAAATATATATATTTTATGTACGTTCCCCTACATAATTTTATTTATAAAACCTAAATGCTGAGCCAGGTATAAAAGTTTAGTAGAACTCCATACAATCTTCATAATAATCCGTCTTCACCATTGTAAATTTGGGACTGTTAACTGATGTGAAAATTTAAAACATAAAAATTGTTTTCAGCTACTTTATTTTTCTCAAAATTGAATAATATATATATCATGTTGAATTTAACCTCCGAAATTTACTGTATTTAACCGTCAAAATGCTATAAGTAACTTAAAATAACAGGTGAATTATCGCTACGTGGCAGTTTACTAAGACCTTCTAAAAATATGTCGGTAGTAGATAAACGAGTAGACGGTTCCGATGGTAAGTTTTCGCCGTTGATAATGAACGTCCGTGAAACTATATGCAATAACAATTCGATTTCATCCAACATGGAAGCGGGGCACCTGCTTATTACTGGTTCTCCGACATTGAAACCCTAATACGTAATACAAAAGACATACCAAAAGGAAGTACCATACCAGGTAAGTAAAGAACCTTCCTACCACGCACGAGCACCTTCTGTTTTAATGGGTGCGACAGAGCCCAGCGACCTCCAACGGTCCTTCCCGTACCCAATAGCCTTGTCCGCTGTGCAGTAGGATTCGACACGACTAGATGACGTTAACTTAATCTTGAGGACGAGTGGAGACCCTTGCTCTCTCTATACAGCTCCTGTTAAATTATATTTTGGAAATCATACATATGACAGTTTGAATTTTGTTTAAAATCAAAGGGATGTATATTCAAAGTTGCTTACAAGAGAGTTTGTATCACTCAGTGATGGTATAACTGTTGGACATTTACATATAGGTATTTAATATTCAACTTTTATATGGGCAAAGTTGCATATAATTAGCTATGGGTAAAAACATAAATATTATTTTGCCTTGTGAGCATCCATTTGAATTGATAATAGATATGTGGATTCATGAAATTTGCAGGTGTTTAACCGGATTTAATGTTGTCGTACACTGTAGATTAGAACAACCTTTAATAACTTGTTAAAAGTATTACTTTAAATTTATAATTGAATCAGTGATTCTATATGTAGTGATACTGATTTAATTAAAACTTACATAACTTGGTTTCGATTTAGCGCATCAAATGTTACATTTGTATCCTAATCGGATGCAAAAAAAATGTTTTTTGTTTTATCTTCTCTTGCACATCGAATTGTAATATTAGTTCCCGAAAAATCTCTCTACCGCTACCCAATACTCTCTCTCAGCGCCAAAATGAAGAATCATGATGTAATTATATCATGTCAAAGTACCTACTAATCTGGATAATAATATAATACGAGTATGGGTATACGATAATAATATAGATTCAGTTCAGTATTACAGACCATGTTTACGCTTTGTTTTCTTAGAAACCCTTAAAATACAATTTATTTAATAATTATTTTCATACGCTAGCAATATCTAGTAATAATTTACCAGTGTATTATTATTATAACACTTATTATAATCTCTTAAATTTTTTATTTAGTAATAAACTCCACATACGTTTTAAATCAGATAATTCATTTTTATATTTACATGAAATTGCTGTTATCAGATTTGAGGTATTTCATTTAAAATTCACTTCAAACGAAAATCAAAATAATGAAATACTCAAAGTTAATATTTTTTGGTATCAATATTGATTAATCATACTATTATATATAAACGTATTTGTATCTGATATTGTACTGATTAGTGTAAATCATGTCATGTCATACTGAACTCGGAACAAGCCATGAATTATTGTGCAGTAACTTGAAGACGATATTCTACTGACCGTTATACTTTTCCTTTCCCTATTTACGATCAATCAATACAGTTCCAATTTACAGCGGATTTTTGTGTATATTTTTATTTTTTTAGATTTTAAAAATATTAATATCGTATCACAATAAGTATAAAATAATAATGTCATATGACAATAAATATAAAATATATATGACAAAGTTTTTTCTCAGCAATGATTGTAACTGATTTGCGTATTGCCTCATTACGCAGTGCGTTTATGTTATTTATTTATTTTCTAATATACATAACACAATGAACCATGAGTACCACGTACCACGAGTACCACGTTAACTACTTGCTGTCTGGAATCAAAATCCCTCTGTTCTTAAATATTCTGATAGTGTACGCTCATAGCTCCATGGCTGCAGTCTATTGTAAATGATCGAATTGATTAAGTAATCGTGTGGAGTGCTGGGTGGGTGATCACTACTGAGAAAATTTCATGAGACCTGCAGTTGTAGCTATACTAGTTTATCGTGACGTATTAGTTGGTATCTTTAATACATGTCGAAGATATTTCTACGGCACAAAAACGTATTTGGATGGACCGTTCACCAATACAAAAGTAGCGGGATATCGGTAGCAAGTCTTTACGAGGAGAAAACCATGCATTGTGGCCCGCTTTGGCTTCAAACCAGAATAAAGGCCGCGATTGTAACAAATGAATAATCAATAATACAGCTGGCTGAATAACCTTAGATGGCTGATAATTTAAAACACGTTATGGAGATGTCTTCTCACATAACTAACGGAACTGAACTCGTTAACGGGATCGACTGCTCCACATGTGTCACTCACTGACCCCATGCCCCTCTAGTATTGTGTTGATACAAAATACCTAACAAGACAATTAAAATACAAAAACTTTAGTTAAAAAGTTTAAAGGCCAAGGCTGATGTCATCACTTGGACTAGAAATGTTGGAAGTCTTCATATCTTAAGCTACTAATTATTTAGATGGCCGTTCTCATTAAAGTTAATAATATTCTTTTACTCAAACTTATTGAAAAATAAACATACTGAATAAGCTTATTATATACCCACGTATTGGTAAGTTGTAGACATAAATGTATTATTTCATTAATTGTAGGTACATAAAAAGAAGCTATTTGAAAATCACTAATTACTGTTTCATAAGAAGCTACTTCTTATGTCAAAACTAAGTATATTGCTCTCAGCACAAGAAAATATTCTGTTATTGATATCATTAAATAAACCAGCAGAGATAGAAAACTAAATAAGTTAGAATCAATGTTGTATTATATAATCCGGAAACAATACAATAGTGTTTTGTTCAGAATAACCTTCGGAGAAATGAGCCTCTGATAAGATGTCATGGTTAAGAATAGTGTTGATTATTTAAATATAAATAAACTAGGATCATACAGGTGCGGTGTATATGCGCGGTATAATAAAATATAAATATAACATGTACAATAAAATATAATATACAGCCTTGGCCAAAAGTATTAGGCACC